>PYHW01009643.1:1769071-1780091 GCA_013186435.1 Turdus rufiventris | reverse complement strand
GTTCTGAGGTCCTTGTCCTGCAGGAAAAGGTCATGATTATTGGTTACCAATAATGTGTCACAGAATCACTGAAAATGGATAGAACCTCATGAGGTCCTCTTGTCCAGTACATCAGCTCAAGCAGAAGTGTCCAGGGACCTGCTGTGCCAATTAAATACCCACAAGTCTCCCCAAAATAATGAGAGAACTGGCAAACAACTCGCAGTCCTGGTTAACTGGAGAAGTTCCAACTGACTGGAAATTAGCACCTACTACTGCCCATTTTCCCCCTGATTTAATATTTAATAATTCTAATTTAAGGCTATAAAACAAAATAAAAAATTTTTATTTCCTACTTTTATTAGGAGAATCATCCAAATAAATCACAAAGCAATGTTTATCAAGCAATTTTGATTCTGTGGAACAATGCTTTGACACCCTTGAATGCAATTATTGCTAAGGTGTGAAGCAACAACTGGATATTACTAGACACACAGTAAAAAAAGGAGGTCTTTGCCAGTTTATTACAGTGCCTAAGAAAAATAATATTTATGAAGCTTATATCTCCACAGGGTGATAAGAGTCCTGGTTTTTAAGAAACCAAACAAAATTTTCTGCATTGCCTGTAATCTTAAGAGATATATTTTCACATTGCACCTGTAGCTCAGAAAAATTAATTAGCTGAATTGACACTTCTAGGATACAGTTTTGTGATTCCTGGCATTCTAGACAATTTAAATCTGATGCAAACACATTAAATCTGACATATCTTTGCCTTGAATTTTTAATTACTTTTTGCACACATTAAAATGAGTGGCTCTTCAGGGACTATTTAAAATGGGATGCTCTGTTTGAAATCTATGGTAGAATATTACATTTTTAAAGGCCATAAGTATTTCCAGGTCTAGTCATAAATGGACCATACATTTAAATAACTGGTAAGTTTTTATAAAAATCAATGTCTGTCCCACAACCCAAAAGTAGGCAGTTAATAATGATTTTTTTTTAATGTCAGTTTATTTTAGTACATTTTTCCAATTCAGATACTGTCTGAAAACACCAAAAGGGTTATTACTGCTGTGCCTTATACCAACAGCAGACAACACATTCAGAAATAGGCATTTGATTAGTCATTAATGAGAACCAGCCCATAACAGTCTTAATCTTTGATGTCTAAAGATTCTGTGAAGTTTAAAAAAGGAGAAACTCCCCAAAATCATTAAATGTGAATGAATGTTTTTACCTTACAACAGCCATTCACTTAAGGCCATGTTAGGTATTGCTGTGGGAGTGACATTAACAAGTTTAGAAGTTATTGATGTGTGCAATTAATGCTTAAAAATACTGAATGAGATGTAGAGTTCACCTATGTGCTCTTCCCTTGACAAATTATACTGTTAACATTTCAAGATTTTTTTAAAATGGTTTTTAACAGAAAAGAAAAAAACCCAAACTATTTTTGGTGATGTCTTAATTTCTTTATCTACCACATTCCTCTGGGTTACATACATGAGTGAAAGTTTTCTACACATCACAGAACAGTAAAAATCTAATACAATCACCAATCTTTTTTTGCTGTAAACTATTACTTTTCCCTATGTATTAAACTGCATCTAAGAAATAATTTTTCCTTCTTTTATATATGCTATTACAGCTGTAGGTATTTTAGCAACAGGAGTTGTTTTAAATCACAAAATCTGACACTTTGTTTTAATAGATGAAGAGAAATAAATTAAATCACATTGAAATAAATGACCTTTAAGACAGAAATCATAGCAGGCATCCTTTAGAATAGGATCACATATTATCTGAAGATACTTTTCCATGTTATTGGCACTGCTAGTTACTTTCTTCTTCCATCCATATGTAATTGTCTCAGAGTTTGAATATGTGTCTGGAGAAAAATGAAGGCTCTAAATCCTTTCTGAGGCAGATCTTCTTTCAAAAGTTTTTTTTAAATGTGGCACTTTAAGAAAATTTGTGGGAACCAAGAATTCACTGACCTCTGCCAAAATGAGTACTATAGAAAATGAAAAAAAAAAAGGGGAGGGCGTGGAGACTCAGCCAAAAGTAATATTATTAAAGAATTCTTTATGGACTTGACTGCCAATTCATCCTGTTGTGGAGACTTCAGCCTTGTTGCACTCTGGCAGAGCATCCTGCCTAACCACACATTGTTCTTTGGTCATTATCCAAACCCTGCTGATGGCTTCTGGGAGGCTGAGTGCACTTTGGGGTTGCAGCATAAAAACACCAGTCAGACAATGGTAAAGTCTTGCTGAATAAGGCATTACCTTCAGAAATTAATTTGTGACTGAAGTTCCAGATGCTAATGAAGCATTATACAATATTTCAAGACAGTAAGAATATGGCTTGTCCTGTAATGTGTTTAATATTTGAAGTATTTTTGTAATTAATTTTACTATGTGAAGAACTGAGGCTCAGAATAAAACCATTTCTGAAAAATGGGAATAGTTAGATCCAAAATGGATTCAGCAAAGAGATTGCATTCTTTAAATAGGGAGAAGTGAGGGGAGGGAAATGCTGATTCATCAAGTACCCAAAAGATGTAAGAGAAAAAGTCACATTTTTCAACTGGGACAAAGACAATAAAAGACAATTCTAAAGCTATTGTTGATACTTATGGAAATAAAACCACTCAAACTTGCATAGGTGTGAAAAAACAGTCACTAAATTAGCTCATGGTGAAAGTAGGACACGGTAAATGAATATATAATGTAAGTCACACTAGACTATATTGGAGGACAGGTGGAATTTCCAAAAGCATTTAGCACTACTTGATTATGTTCACTTACCAATAACAAAAACTCAGCATCTCTGGTAAAAATCAAGCTGTCCATCACTTAGATCTTCCAAAAAACTCAGATGCCAGAAATGCAACAAATTTTGACACTTTGCCTTAAAAATGCAGACCACACACCTAGAAAAAATTATCTTTCTTATCCTTATGTAATGTAATTTTTCTGTGAATATGATTCTTGATGGCAGTGAAGATCCATCTTTGGTATCATATCTGTAAGCAGCAAACTGCAAATATATCTCTACATGAGTAATCTGTTTCCAAAGTGGGAAGGATAGAGTGAAATCTGATTGTGTTGTTTGCAATTCTGTAATTTTTGCTTTATTGTTGAAGTATGGAACAGACAACCCAGGAGATTGGGTTGTACATTTGGATTTGAGACATTCCTGTGAACTTCAGACAACCAGCCTGAACTAGTGCAAGCAAATGGTAAAATCTTAGGCAATTTTTAATTACCGTAAAATCATTTTCAGCCACACAACTGAAGGAGAATCAATGTTCTTTCTCTTGGGTTATTAGAGAAGAACTTTCAGTTGTAAAAGCATCCTGACACAGTTCTGCCCTGGGAGATACACAAAGGTCTTTTGTGCAACATTTTCTCTCTTTTTTTGAGCAAGTTTCTTGTCATATAGTAACTTCATTTGATATCATGCAAAGCGCTGCCCTGGACCTGTTTATGTAACAAAAATCCCCTTTTATATTCACACCCACAAGTGTTTTCCCAATGGTTCAGCTGGCCAATGCCTCGGGGTTAGACAATCTCCCAAACAAGATTCCACGCTGACTGCAAAATGCTGCAGGAAGGTCACAAGGAAGAACTGAGTAAGAACTTTTCCTTTCCCGCTCTTTCTGCAGGTGCACTTTTCCTGCCCTATCATTCCTCTGAAGCTGAATGTTTTATCTGGTGCAGGGAACCATGGCCTCAAGTTTTTCTCAGGTCTTCTCAGGGTCCTGCTGTGGTCCAAGCACCCATTCATCACAGAGTGACCCCAAAATCTTTCCTTAGCTTTTCATAACTATGATGCTGAAAATCTGCTGGAACACTCATGCTATCAAGGTTCCATCTCCCCTGTTCACCCCAGGAAATACCCACATCTTGGTGATTTCTGAGGTTATGACTTCTTCATCCCTACCATAGAATCATGGAATTGTTTGGGTTCCAACCCCCTTCCAGGAGCAGGGGCACCTTCCACTAGATCAGATTGCTCAGAGCCCCATCCAGACTGGCCTTGAACACATTCAGGGAGGGGAAAACCACAATTTCTTTGGACAAGCTATTTCAGTACCTCACCACCCTCACAGACAACAATTTCTTCCTAATATTTACTATAAATACTAAATAATTAATATTATTTAATATATGCCTTCTTTCAGCTTACAGAATGGATTTCAGCTTAGAGGATGCAGTAATTTGGGACTCTAGCCAAAAGTTGAGCACTCTGGACCCTGCTGTGCCCATCACTGCTGGCCTGAGCTGAGGGATCCTGAGTGTCCAGGAAGGGCAGTGGAGCTCCAAAAGAGTAAGGGTCTGGACCGCAAGTCTGAGGATTTGTGGATGAAGGACCTGGGAGTGTTTATCCTGGAGAAACTGAGACATAAAGGGACCTCTACAATGACCCAAAATGTGAATATTGGCCCCTTCTCCCAGGTAAGAAGTGACAGTCCAAGGAAACCAATGGTACTGAGCTGCTCTGCCCAGAATCACTGAAAATACTAAATAATGTGCATTACTTCTACTGAAACAACCAGAAATTATTTAGCAAAATATTATCTCAATACCCCTGACATCTGCAATTGATAAACAGTGGCTGGAAAACTGAGCACATTCTGTTCCTCAGGTGCAGAGAACTTGTAGTTAAGTCCCTAAGAAACCAGTGAGGGCAACTGATAGAGGAGGTTACACCTGGCAAGAGGAATTGAACCTGCACAGGAGGAGAATCATATATGAGAGAAAACCAGCCTCTGGTGAACACTATTTATAGACAACAGCCCCCAAAAAGCCTGGCTGTGTATTAATGCTACGCTGCTCCCTGTAGTCCATGAGCGCCTTTCTCCTGCAGCTTTCTTCTTTGTTCTCACCTGACTTCTAAAAGAGCAAGGTGAGTCCTGAACAGGGGCAGACAAGCAGCATGACTTTACTCTGTAATGCACAAAGCAGGTGCTCCAGGGTGCTGCCTGCTCCAAATTCAGCATCTCATCTGCTATAAACTAACAAAAAGCTCCCCTGGGCATGCTGGACCCAAATAATTCCTTAAAACACTAAATGAATCAAGACAGCTTAGTAGATAAAATAGTGTTTTTACTTAAGGTAAAGAGATGAAAATGGTTTGACATTTAGTCTCACGTGACCTTTATCAAGGACAGGACAGAGCATTACAGGTTGTGCCTTGATAACTCACTGTAGCCAGAAGCTTTTGACTTTGCTAAAGGTCACTCAGGTCCAAAAGGTTGGATCATTTTCTGTTACCCTTATCTGAAAGAAAAAAGGCATTCTTCTTAGTACAGTTGTCCTCATTTTTAGTATTATTAAAACAAAAATTTAAAATGCATAAATTAATAATTACTGGTCTCTGATTGGGGTGGATCATGTGAACTGAGCTCCACTGATGTCAGTAAACAGAAACAAATGGTGAAGCAGAGTACAGAGACCATGGTTCTTTTTTTACTTTTTTTTTTCTTGCATTTTAAATAACTAATTTAACTAAATGGAAATGGACAACATTTATGTGTTTAGTCAGCCTGTAGTTAAGATATTGGGCCCTGCTGTAAAACTCTTGTTTTATTCTGGAAGAACATAACATTGCGTGAAGCTAGCATGGCAGGACAGACATAAGGAAGATGCTGAAGCATGTACTTGAAGCCTCAATAATTTTCAGCCTTGTTCTTCAAAGAGTTTTTCATCATTCTGCCTGTGAAAGCTGCATTTTCAACATGTAAACCTCACACACTCTAAAAACTATTTCTAATTGCTCCCCCTTCAGTGTTTGCCCACACTGGCCACCTTGAATCAATTACAGGAGCAAAGAAAGAGTTTACTTTATTGTCTAAAGAAGAAATTCCTGTCTGAAAATAATTTCTTTCTAAAACTGCCTACAATCGCACATTCTTCCCTTCAAAACTCATCTCAAGAGCAACTTACAAAGAGTTTTGCTTACACAAGTTGCTGTGCCATAGGAGAAATATGGATTGGGAGGCAGGAGTGCATCCAGTGTCTGTTGTGACTGATGAAAGGTAAGTAAATTAATTCAGACTTCCTCTTCTATCCTGATCCTGCCCTCAGAGCAAACTGTGGCAAAGGGGAGAGATAACAATGTAAAATGGTCTCTTTTCCCTTGTAATAATGGCTAAAGGGAAGAGGAAGAGAGGCAGGTGGGCTGAGACTTTACATGAGGTGTCATGGATGGGACAGAACAGCCAGCTTGGAGCAAAATCCTGCTAAGGGTAGAGGAGAAAGAAAGCAGGAAACAGGATACAGCCTGTTCCTGACTTCTTGGGTCATTTGTAGTGTCCACAGATCAGTTCTTGATGCAGCCCACAGTGACTTATTTTACAAGCTCTGCAGAAGTTCTGTATATGGTATTAAAGGATTGTTCCACCTGTTAAAAAAATACACATATAAAAACAAACCTTTATTTATGTCTACTTTTAGGGATTTTTTTTCACTGACCTCCTTCAATGCCATCCTCTCAAACAAAAATATTCCTACTACTACTGTGATCTGTATTCAGCTGTGGTGGGTTCAGTGAGCCACTGCTGGAGCCAGAGAACCAGTCTGAAGGTAGCTCCAGCAATACAAAAGTAATACCAGCACTAAAAAAATAAAGTAATTTAGCCTTCAAATTTTTTAGGCTGGAGCACATCCTTAGACAGAAATCAGAAAAACCTGCAGGAGACTTCCTACCAAAGGCAACTTACAAAGATTTAAGTTGAAATTACTACAAAATCAAGGATCTCTTTTTGTTGAGGAATTCTGGACAATTCTGGGTCAGACCCACCCTGCCCCACCCCATCCCACATCCCACGGTTCCCCTCCCCAGTTATAATGAAAGGATAATCTGCTACTCATTATTAGGAATCTTATATCCATGAAAGGGTTACTTTATACAAATTTAGATAAAATAGCTTTGACATCAATTTCTTAGGAGTTGTTTGGAAGTTAGTTTCAACTCTACTGACATTATTGCTGTAATTTCATAAAAAACATGAGAAGAGAAGAACCTAGTATAGGTGGTTTTGTTTGTGGACAAGATTCAGTTAAATCTGAAGTAAAGATGCTTTCAGCCATCTTGTATCCTACTCATGGGAGCTCACTCTGTGTTTCTGTGAAGCAAAAACTTCCAAACTTCCGCATATAAAATTGTGGTCAGCTCCAGAAATAGCATGTTTAAGAAGAATGCTTTTAACTCAGGTTGTTTTGCTTCACAGAAAGAGGCTCATATGTCTGTACTTACATTAATTATATGAAGGTTGTATTTTTTTGTCCAGAAAAATGTGTATTGCATTACATATGTTTAGAAGAAATACATTAAATGGAATTTTACTATTATTATGCCAAAAAGATTTGGTCTAATTCACCTTTGCAGGCACTTCTCTCTACATCTTCCAATGAGACTTTTGATATCCTGGTATTTTATATTGTCAGAGACTGAAATAGTTCATGCCTCAAACATTGATATGAAGTTTTGCTCATTCTAACAAAAACTGTATGAAGAAGGTACAACCTTCAGCCTCTCTGAAGATGCCTGACTGGAACTTTGGAAGACAAACTGCTGAGATTAGATAAAGGGAAAACTCATTCTTCAATCATTTGAAACGCACAAGTAAACAAGGAAAAGAATGTGAAACTCCCACCTATTTTCTATTTCTTTCTCTCTCTCATATTTACTATCAAATAAAGCCCATACTATTGTCACTGTCACGTGGTTTTGTTTGTACCTTAATTCAGGCATAGGAATTTCTAAGAACCTTAGTAATCAGATGTTGACATATACCTAGAATGAAATTTGAGCTCTACATAGTCTTGTCATTCCTGACCCTACTGACTCTTATACTCACCAAATGGCTTCTCTGGGATTGTTCGGGGAAAGAGAAATTCCCTTCAGAAAACTTCTTAGAAGATTTCCACAGAACTAGATGCTTTATAAAATCCTATCAGTAGCTGGCGTGGCATTAGAGGGGAAACAAAAGTACTAAGAAGCTGAGAAAGGAACAGGATCCTATTTGGATGCTCCCTATGGAACACACAGCTCAGTCCTACTCCCACAACAGCAAGGGCAAAAGTCCTTGCCATTTACTCTATATAATTATTAGTGCTATTACTATTATTGCTATCCCAGGGGAGCAGCAAAAATAGCAAATCCCGTTTTGCATCTGGCTTCCAGCTTTATGTTAGCAGAAATGTAGCATGCATGGGAAGAGGCCGCACAAAAGGGGAGCTGGTCAATCTGATTTTATGGCTTTGATGCACTGATTCTCAGCTTTCCTCAGCCCTCAGAAGAAAGGTGCAGCTAGGTGAGCCCATGTTACCAACTGGAGTGGCTGACAGAGGAGTGACAGGGCTACTGGGTATCACTTAACTTAGGGCATCAAATGCTGACCTGTGGCTGCTTGGTGAGTGTCCCTTTAGCAGTAATTCTCAAATGATCTCTCAGCTTTCCTCAGAGCCATAACTGTATTTAAATGAGCCTTCACCAGCACAAGTCCAGTGAGATAATAAACTCCAAGTCACTGACATGCTGACAAAGTGAGCAGAGACAATGCAGGGCACAGATAAAGCGTGCATCAAGTTGAAGCACACATTCTCTGATGTTTTCTGGTACAAATCACCAAGCTCCATGCCCAGTTCTTTCCACAGATGGTATCCAGAGCTCAGATGAGTCCCTGAGCTGGCACAGACTAATTAAGAAGAAAGGGAATGATGATATTTATGTGTAAATGATACTCTAAAAAAGAAACACTATCAATAATGTAGCAGTAAAATACTTGAAAGGAAATGGATTTTTGATGAAGTAATTTTTTTTTTACATCTTTATTCAGGTAAGAGAATAATACTTTTAAATTGCTATTCACACTGACCGCTGCCGCTTGTTAACATTTTGCCCTGGGGAGAAAACACAGCTTAGCAGTACAAGGGCTCTATAATAAGCATCTTTATCTCCTTGGGATTCTTGTTATTTTTTTCCTCGGTACTGTAAACCACATACCACTTGGGCTGACTCACAGAGACTCGGGAGGAAGACACAGAAGACAGAGCTGTTTTCTCATGAGAAGTTCGACATGGTGAAATTTGAAATTCCTCTTCCATCTTAGCAGCTCCAAAGCCGATTTGCACCCAGCTTGACCTGGCAGATGTAACTCTTTTTCTTTGGTTCCTAATTTGTCTGCAGTTGGCTCAGGTTCATAGCTCTTTGGAGTGCTCCAATGGCCTTCTTGCTTGGAGCTATAAAAAAAGTCTGAGCCTACTCAAATATCAGCACAAGGACAACATCACAGGCGCTCCTTGAAAGTGGCAGAAAGAACAGGGCGGATGAGCTGGCACACAGCATTCCTGCCCTGCCAGCTTGGGCGATGTAGCCCACAGCTTATCACCAAATGTTTGGCTCCAAACTAGGGAGCAAAGAGGCAAGGATGATGCAGAGAATTCAGGTGGTTTTGTTACCTCTCAACAAAGACAGGGAGTTTTGAAGCTTGCAAACATCACCTATATCCCCTGCCATTCCTTTCCCAAAGCATTACTTCAGAGAGCTAGCAACAGAAGTCTTCCTCTAAAAAAATTCTTAAAGATTTGGTTTCCAAAGGGGCCTTTGTTCTGTGGTGGCTTTGAATATATTACCACTCTGAATTTGCTCCCATTTTTTTTAATGCAATGAAGGCTTTTAGCCTGCTCAGTTAAAGAAAATTGCATATACATCCCATGGACTTGCAGCATGTAATGGAGTACACTTCAGAGATCCTTCATTTTGGAATGGAACACGTTACTGAGAGAAGCTGTGGGCGTCCCATGCACAGAAGTGTTCAAGGCCAGGCTGGGTGGGGCTTTGAGAAACCTGGTCTAAGGTCCAATGCTAACTGTTCAGTAGTTTTCTGACCTTGTGATCTAGTTTGTTTGGGGCTTTTTTAAGTATAAAAGGAACAAAGAAGCCTAAGCTACATAAATTTAAGATCCTTTTAGGTTGCAAATTTTATGCATGTACCACATGAGCATTCTATTATATGATTATAATAATAAATTGATTTGTCGCCCGTACAAATGCAAGTTAAGATTTTTTTCTTTGGTTCTACATTATTTTGCATCCCACCTCTTCTCCCACATTGGGTAAACACAGGTCTAAATGACCAGGAAACAAAATCTTACGTGTGCAGAGATGAACTGAGGAAGGACAAGGAAAGAGAACATCAGTTACAGGGTACAGGTTTCCACCTTCTGCTGTGAAGGCAGGTGGGATTTGTAGACAGCCTGAGGTTGGGCTGCCTTGGAACAACGTTAGTGCCCTCAAATGAGCCATGATACACTGAACACCAGTGCTCAGAGCAAGGTCAGATCATGATCCCAGGGAGGAATGCTCACCTCGATTAGAGGCGTACAAGAGATGTTAATGCTAAGACAATTTTCACCCCCTGTCCTTTTTGTGAGGCTGTAGTTCCAGGTACCACCACTCCAATATGCTGATGAACAGTGCTCTCCTTAGAGCCACAAACATGTGTGTTTTTTTCTTACAAATGTCTGACCTTAGAGAATTTATTAATGAAAAACTTTGCTGCTTGCAAAGGAAAACTGTTTTAGCCTGGAGCAGACTGTCTGTGAGGTCAGTGAGTAAAGCCACATGAAGTTAGCTAAAGGTGACCTAGAAAGGAGGAGAAAAAGCCATGGGGTTTGCTCCTTTATGGCTTTGTTATGGCAAACAGGGACTTTTTTTGAAGGACTTTTTTCTATTTTTTAATGGGTGCTTTTCTTGTGCAATTGCTCAAAGTAGACATCTAGATATAAGATGGGAGTGGCCAGAATATTTTCTACATAAACATGTCCACCTAAACAGTTTTAAGCAATTTATATTATTTCTCTAACAGTTGTCTGGACCTCAGAGTTGATAACTTGCTGTTCTAATTTGGTTTTGTGATGACTAAGAGTAAGTTCCAGTTCTAAAGTTGTAATGACACACAAATATTAAGTTTATAAAAGGTCACTGGTTTAGTAAATGGTAAAAAAAAAAAAAAAAAAAA
>PYHW01009643.1:1734284-1768957 GCA_013186435.1 Turdus rufiventris | reverse complement strand
TGTGTGTTTTTAATTTTGCTCTCTTCACTTTTTCTTGAGGATCAGCCTTTCAGCCCAAGATCACCTTCAGTGGAGCTCAGGGATGATACCAGGCTGTAACAAAATCCTGTCCATCAGAAAGTCAGAAAGTAATATAGGCCCCAATAAATTGTCACCTTAAACCATTATTTATTTCTCCTTCAGTAAAAAGACAAAATTCCACAGGCTGAAAACCAGCAAGGAACAGACTTAATCACACCAAAGAATGAGAAGGGAGATGAGCAAACCTGTTTCTAGCTTGGCTTTACTACTGTCCACACTTATGTCTCCAAGCAGCAAATAAACCCCAAACCTAAGCTTTTGAAAGCAGCACAAAAATTGTAATCCCTTTTCTCCTGCTAATGCTAAGGGGAAGACCAAGAGTCAAAATATTCCCAAAGTAAAAAGCAACCATTCAAAAGCCATGTGAGTAAATAAAAGCAGAAAGAAAAGGAAACTGCTAAAGTCATCTTAAAAGTAGGACAAAGACCTCTGACAAAGCATTGCTAAAATATGGAAAAAATAAATAAATCTTGAGTGTGCCACATTCTGTGATCTAGAGGACTAAAATAATATTTGGAGAGCCATGAATCAATATGAAGTATTTAAAAACTGCTGGCTCTGTCCCAGACACATCCCTGAAGACATACTGTGGGAACATTCTTTGCACAAAGTATTGTAGCTGCAATATAGTTGATAGCTTCCCATGGATTTATAGTTCCAGGATTACTGCAAATAAAGTATGTTAAACAAATTTAAAAGGAAAAAAAAAAGTCTTTCAAGAACAAAAAGACTATATACTGAAAGAATACTCAAAACCAGCTGACCCTGCTTTTTTGACCTTTAAAAGACCAGATGTTCAGAAATGTACAATGACAACTCCAATTTAGATGTACCACTGCCACTGCCAAGCATCAAATCCATCAACCTATGCTTAACCATGCCATTTGTTGGGTTTGGGGAAGGTGGGGGGTTAAGTACCATTTAAGAGAAAGACTTCATGATCAGAAAAATGGGTTAACACAAGATGCAGTATTTTATGAGATATGGAACACATTTTTTGTTTTAGAAAGCTTCTGTCCTCCCTTTTTCTTCCAGCACATTGCTCCCTTCTCCTACTCTACCCCTACTTCTAAGGCTGGTTTTGGTTATTTCTCTCTAATTTTTCCCCACACCCACTAATTGCCCATATGCAGCACCCAAATCCACTACAGTGAACGTTTTTGAGGAATTTGCCAGTGCTGAGTCTTTAAAAGCAGCCAAAAATAAGTGAGTATGGAGCAAGAGGTCAGAAAAAAAAAAAAAAAAAAAAAGGCTGTGTGAGCAAACTCCATTCACATAAAAAAGAGTGTAAAATGATGCAGAACATGTTCTCAGTCTGGCAAGGCAAAACACATATTCTTCTGCTCCTGTCCATCATTTCATGGGTATGGCTAACACCTTGCTCCCCAGGTATTCCCATTGAAAACCATGACACAAGGCAGGGAACAGCATTCTCAGTACTAACAGCAGCAGTGAGGCTGCCCTTAGCAGTGAGGCTGCCCTTTCATCAATCATCCGTGTTTTCATTAAAAATAGCTGGTATCTGTGCCGTGCTTTTATTCAAAATAGCTGATATCTGTGCTGACAGTTTCCAGCCCTGGTGCAGCAACCCGCTCAGTTTGTAAAGGGATTTATTGCTCCAAATGCTGCAATAAATCTTGTAACTGCCCAATTATCACTTGAGGGCCACACCCCTTTGGCATCCTAGGGCCATGTCACTGGAGATAAGCTGTTTGTGTTAATTTAGGATGTACAGCATACCTCTCTGAAGCTGGATGAGTGCCCTTTTGCAGGATGTTCTGTGCATTGAAGTCATGCAGCCAAGAGCCCCGAAGGTGTTGAAAGAGAAGAAAAGGCTTTTCATAGAGCTTAATCCAATTAAAGCACATTAATGAAGGTTAGGATCATCTGTCACATTATCCAGACACATCTTTTCATGCATCATCATCTAATTGCAAAGTCTTTTTTTTCGTTTAAGGCTTTTCATCTTCATCAAGAAAATGTGATGGGAAATTCAACACTTAAAACACAGGTGGCTTAGATAAGATTTTTTTTCATATTTCTTTTCTTTTTCCCCCCCTTCTCCACACCCCCACCACCCAAAAGAAATATGATGCCTTTTTAAAATAGTAGCTTATTTCATCAGGTAACACGAACTGGCATATATCCAGTATGGCCTAGGGAGCAAATCCAAAGAACATCTCAAACTTTTGTTTGAGGGATTGTATGACCTTACTGCAGAGGAGTAGAGGAAGAAAAAAGCAGAGGGATTGAAACACTGTAAATGAATAAAGGATTCCAGGTGCCGTGGCTGCTGGAATGGTGTCAGGCTAGATTTCTCCAACAGCTTTGAGAGCACCTTCCTACCATCATCAGATTAAACGCAGTTGTCACAGAGAGGTCTACCACCCTTGTTCAAAAAAAGAGGGAAAAGCAGATTCTCATTTCTGTACAACCCTCTTTATGCAACTACAGCAGGGCAGGGAATAGGAGAGGAGAGTTTATGCAGGCAGGTGAGCATCTCTGTGAAACTGCAGATTCCTTCTGAGTTTTCCTGGGAGCAGCTGGAGAACACAAATCTTCCCACTTAAAAGGGCTAACTCTGGAAGTCACTTCATTATTAACAGTTATATATTCTGCAGCAATACATGTGTGCTTTCCTCATTCGTTCACTGCTATGCTAATTTCCTGGTGCATAAGTTTTCTTCAGCATTCATGTAACAAGTAAAGATTTGGTACAAACGTTATTCACTGAACATGTAGAGTCAGATAGCCTCAAACTCTGAAAAAGGTGGCACCCCATTACAGCCCCTTTCTGATTTTACCCTGCTGCTGGTTATCACTGGTCACATTTATCACTGTGTGAACGTAATTGCTAAATTGTCATTTTATGAAAGAAAAAGGTTGTCCTTGTGACAGGCTTACATTTCTGTGTGCCGTGGTTTATATGAGTCGTGGCAGCCCTAACAAAGAGCATGTGACCTGATTTCCCAGATGTCTGCAAATGTACTTGGTGTTGAATTTTAAATCTGACTGAATTCAAAGCTCTTCGTATAAAACACAACTCAAGTTAACTTTTATCTCTATTTTTTCCCTTTCTGTCTCTCAGCAGCTGTTCTTCTTTTATTATTTCATGTGCTATATTCAATATGCAAAGTTTCCATGTTTGTTAGAGTGCATTACACTTTCTAATGCATCTGTCATGCTGAAAAACAGCAAAGCAGCATAAAGCCTCTCTTGTGAGTCCCCCCCCGACCCCAGTTAAAGGAAGGCTCAGGTAGAAGAAAAAAAAAAGAAAAAGAAAAAAAAATCAGAAAATAAATTTGTGTGTGAGCATCTAGAGACCTTAAGAAAAAGGTTCTTCAGCTGTATGAAAGTTTAAAAATTAAAATACCAGTGAACTTAATGCTTAGAAATGACAATGACTGGTCTGGTAATTTTCCTTCAAAGGGTGATTTGGGAGTTAAGACACAGATAGGAGACCTGGATTCTGTTCTACATCTCTTAACATCTTGCTGGTTAACCTCCCAGATTATGCCAGCCCTGGAGATATTTAAAAAAATAATTCACATTCTCATCTGAACCAATGCAGGGACCTATGGGAGTTTTAGATACAGTAGCTAGACCTGCTTTTACCCTTCCTTATGTTAATTCTGCCCAAACTGAGCCAAAGACATACAGTTCAGTCCTGCCTCACACTAAAGCTTCCTGGATTATCAGACATTTGGAGCTTTGTTGTTAAGTCTCTTTGGAGCAGAAAGATCACAAGGGTTGGATCTGGGTATTTCTTCGCAGCAGTCAGGATTATGAGACAGAGGAGAAACCCAGCCTGGGCTGTGCAAAATTAACTCAGGTTAGTTCACTCTTCAAAGTCCCAGCAGCTGAAGATCACTCCTGTGGAATTCTGAATCCATCCATATCTCCACAGCATGCCACACAGCACTGAACAGCTTTCCAAATTCTGCACACTTAGTAATAAATAAAAGCCCAACAACAGAATTAATGGGCATTTAATAAACATTTTGAATATCACTAATTACTGGGGTATCTATGAACTATGCCCCTATGAGTATGTCTATTACAGGTGCATATAAAAGGGACAGTGCACTTAATATTTTCATGCAGTTTTTAAAAGGTGGGCTCAATCTAACCAACAGAGCTAAATGTATGAATTTTGGAAATGGCTGTAGCTCATTTCCAAAATTATGTGGTCACAAAAAAAACTGCATCCCTGGCCAACTTTCTGGAGGGTTTTGTTAGTGGTTTCTAATTTCAGCAAAGTCTCATGGGGGCAGAATTCCTTGCAGTTTCCTGCCTGGCACCTGAGTAGAGGCTGGAGTGTGTCTGCAGCAGCTGGCCAGGCAGTGTGCTTCAAAGTGCAGCCCCTATTCTTTCAGGATGAATTTTCAAAGGTGTAATCTTCATTTTGGAGCAGAGCAATGTGAGACCTAACACTGTGCTCCTATGAAACAGAATAATCTCGTTCTACCTGCCAGTTCTTCAAGCCCAAACCTCACCCATGTTCCACATTAAGCAGGATTTTGGTCATCAACAGCTGAAATGGAGCCATCAGGCAAGGTTGCATCACAGATGCTGTCTGACTTCGTTCAGAGTTTAGTGTTAAGCTCCATGTAGAGCTCTGGCCAGCCTCTGCAGCCTGGTCTGGCCCAGCTAACATTAACCCTTTCCTAACTGGGTCACTGTGGGCTGTGCTGCAGCTCATCCATGCAGCTCCCTTGTTTTAAAAGCTCAGAGAATTCCTGTCTCTAGACCCAGCCACAGCACATTCCCAGCAGGACCTGCTGGAAAAAGTCTGTTCATGGGCCAAAAGCCCAACACAAAATTTAAACACATTGAAACATTTTGGCCAAAAAAATATGAACTTGGTACTCAACCTATAGCATGTATGTGTTTTGTTTCCAGGCTATTTTCTTTCTGAATGCTATCTTAATGTTTTATAAATACTGTTTCTCTCCCAAACTATCTGCATGCTGAAACCACAGTTTGAAATGGTATTTAAGTGCCTAAAATCCTTTAAAACTTCTAATTGCCTTTTAAATATAGGTCTGATTGACTCAGAACTAGATCTACAATCAGAAATTATGAGCTAAACATGTTTCTCATTTTAACTCTACCACCACATAGCCAACATTACATTTATGTAGTGCTCAGAGATTGCAATTAAGATTGGAGAGGAAACTAAACTAGAAAATACCCATTTAAAAATACCTTCAAAATTATGATGGAAATATTAAAAAACAAGATAAAAAGAGGCTGAAAAAGGAATTAATTAAACATCACTGCTCAAAAGCACAAAGGATCTTGATGTGCACTGCAGAGAAAGTGCATATTCAGTTGGTGGGAAAATCAGATCCTTTAGATTACTCTTCTCCTTCAAGCACATTGGATCTATTAAAAGTGTCCTGTCCTTAATCCACCAAATATTCAATTATTCATATGAAAGAGGAACCATTTCAATAGGAGTGGTTTAGAAAACTCCAAGCTAATGGCCACAACTGGTCTGGTACCTGGCTCACTCCAGACAAGGTGGGCTCAATTCCTTGTTTCTCTTCTCTGGGTGACTTTCCTGCTCATTATTAATAGCTCTGCATGCCTTCTGAACCAGGTCTGCCTGCACACACTGCTGAGGGAGAACAAAATTACCCAAACCAGGCCACAGCCATCTGCCAGGTCAGTCTAAAGTGAGACTTAAGTGCTTTAGAGCATTGCAATCTTAATCATTCACTTAGTGCCAAGGGTGCTTCTGCCTCCTGACCCACCAGATGGACAAAGGTGGGACTGAAACCTCTTGGAAAACACTCACTCTGCATCAGCCCTGATGGGACTGCAGATCACAACATGGTCCTCTGCTGTGATCCCAAGATTTTCCTTTTGTTCCTGACCTCACTCCCTGGGACAGATCAGCACCAAGAGCAGCCAGGAGCATGGAAATGAATTTCCATACCTGATATTCACACTTCCCTACATCTCTGAGGCTTTTCAGGCTCCTGAAAAGCTGCTGTCAGTACTGCACAAACATTCAGTTTGCAGCTGATTTTCAGCAGTTCAGAGATCATAATGGAATCACTGAAAATCATACATCAGAATAAAAAAAAGTGATGCCTGATCCACAGTTTCACAGGTTCTTCCATATCTATTAGTTCTTTTGTGGTGAGCAGTTTATCTCTGTTAATGTCCCAAACATATCATCTCTATGCCTGAGAAGACTGGCAAGCACTAAAATGCAAAAGTAAAACAATAGAAAGAGTAGAAATAAATCATGCATTTCTGTGTGCCTGTAGGAGTACAGGAATTTCTCTATGCCTCTAGGAGTACAGAAATTCAGAGTTTGGTATGAGGAATGGGAAGAAAGGCTAAAGGAGGAGAGAAGTGGGAGATCTCTTTTAGAGGTAGGAAGGGCTAAAATCTTATTTCAGGCATCTGTCTAGGAAGTGATCAGCAGATGGAAAGCTCACAACATCTGGCATTTAAAGAGAAAGTCAATATTTAACAGGATTTCCTCTGTCTTTCAAAATATTGATTTTTGAAAATGAACAGCTTTTAAAAAGCACATGCATACATACAAAGAAAACCCTCAAAAGAAAGCTGGCCACAGTGCTGAGTCTTAGCACATCATGCAGCTGTCTCAAATGTGGTTACCATCTGCCCCAAGGGTGGATTTAAACCTGACAGATTAGAAATTAAGGAACTGCTGCCCTCAGTTGATCAGGTCATATTGCTAATTCAACCTAACCTTCAATTCCACCTGCAATTCTCAGAGGCCATGGTCAAAATAGCACAAGGAGCAGGGCAGGAATGGGGTTCACTCTGCTGCTTCTCCCCAGCACTGGGGAGCCTGTGTTTTCTTCCTTTCCCTTGTAGAACAGCAGCAGAACAGGGCTGCAAAAAGCTGCTTTGCAGGAAAAGATGTGTGTGGTGTGGTTCACAGCTCATTGTGCTTTTAAGACTCCTCTAAGCTGTGCTGGTTGTTCTCCTGAAAGTGTTATGTATTTAGATACATAAAATAAGTATTTATCAGAGCAAGAGCTAGAAAAAAGGCTAGATTTATCTATTCTCACAGGAATTTACATATTTCTATAGGTATGTTTCTTGGATGTCAATGGTTTTATAATGTACTTCTGAGAAAGTGTCCCTCTTTTAACAAAAAACAATCTGAGCTCTCCAGATTCCAAATGAGCCAAACTCTCCATGCACTCAAGCCAGTTAAATCAGTTGTGACTATGACCAGAACTGCCATTGCATTCTCAAAAACAAGGGTCTAATGATCCATGCTGCTATCTTGGAAATGAATTAGAAATACCTTTTAAGACAGAGTAGTGACATTTTATTTTTCCACAGCAACTTTTAAATCAAGTGTTGCCTCCACATGTCAAGCCTGTGGCCAAAAACACCATTTATGGATTATCTCAAAAAGGCCCTCTTTCAGAAAGGGAATTTGTTTTTCTGCTCCATTTCTTAAGTATACCCTTCTTCCAAATTGGAAAAACATGTGCATGGAAAAAATGTAACAGGAGACTTGGATGAAGGAGCTGCAACAGGAGGTCATCATTAAAAAATTCTAAGTTTAAAGCTGAGGAAGGCCAGGAAGTGTCATTCACTCCTTACACTCCAGTAATAGACCTAGACTCGGGCTGGAAAAATCTCTGTCATAAACAAATTGTCCAGAAAGAAAGTCAAGTAAAACCCAGGCCATGTAGCTAAAACTGTGCATCAAATCCTAAACAGGGATACCCCAAAAGAGTTAACAACTTTTGTCCAGATAAAAGCTTAATTTGTTAGGTCTGAGTACTTGTACAGTTGTCCTAAATTCCATCTCAGCCCTTGAGCCAAGTGTTTCCTTTTCTCTAAAAGTATTTGAAAGCCTGAAGACAGCCAAGAGAAAACACCAAGTACAAAGACTCATGTGCAATTTTGGCCATGATAACAAGTCCTAGATGATAAAGAGCTTTTCCCTTCCACTTTTTTTTTTTTTTTCCTGAGTTAAAACTACTTTACCCCAAGCCCCTACCAAGAAGTTCAATTTCTCTGCCTGAAAAGGCATTACTAAGAAAGAAGGGGATGGACACTGTCACCCCTCAGGGTCTCAGGCTTTCCTTGAAGAGCAAAGGAAACAAATCCTTGCAGAGCACAGCACAGAAACACCAGCAATGTGCAGGTCACTGGAGCAGGGGTTCCTGTGAACACACAAGTTACAAGCCTGCAGTCCCTGAAAAACTGCATGGTGAGGAGGATGTGGACATGAGCCAGCTGAGCTGTTTCTTTTCATGTAGCAACTGATCCTCTATGTAATTCATCTCACTTCGAAATCCTTCTTTGAAAAATGATGTGGAACTAACGCAGCAGCTACAGAGCACTGCTGCTGCATACCTGGCTTGTTTTCCCTCTGGAAAGCAGCTGAGGAGGGCTGAATGGTCTGTCTCCTCTTCCACAATTGCCAGGATCTGCCCCTGCAAATGGAAGATCACCAAGAGAGGGCCAGTATTGGGGATGGCTTTTGAAGATGACTCCATAAGCTACAAAACCTCACTGCTGCCCCTAAACACGCCATTTGTAAAATCCTGGACAAAAAATTTCTTTTGGATTTCTTTCCGAGTTCCTCAGCAACTGTTTGCACTGAAAATTCATTATTTCCTTCTATGCAATATATGATTTGGTTCTCTAATCCAGATGCTCGACAATCTATTCTAATTTCTTGTCTATTTTTACAGGATCAAACCTAACAAGACAATCTTCAGGTTTATTAACGTGACCACATGTTCTGCTCTCTCCCTTCTCTCCTAATGACCTGGGGCTGTGAATAGACTGTTGTTCTGACACTACGGGGTGTGAATGGCACGTTAGCATTCAAAGTTAGAGCAGGAACTGGTGGTTTGGCATCCCTGAATTTAGTCCCATCTGTCAAAGTGGTTTTGTTCCCACTCAAACACTCATATGTTGGTAGCAAGAGACAGGACAGGCACCAGGTGTAAGTTCAGAGTAGATGTGGCTAGAGTGTTAAAAAGGAAAGAAAAAAAAAAAAAGAAGATTAAAAAAAAAGAAAAAATATTGCTTTGCAAGTTGCTGCTTCTGATAGCAAGTAATCAAAACATATGGAGATTACAGACTCAGATTTCTCGACACTTTGAGGCATTATGCCACAAACAAATGCTTTTATCCTTAGAATGTTTCATTGCTGGGAATTTACATTTGAAAAGCCTAATTAAGGGACAATATTGTCCCCCACAGAAAATAAGTAACCTCCACAAATTCACTAGATATCCTTTGAAGTATGCTGAAAAACTTACCCTTATGTAAGACTTCATTTTGTTAGAGAAGGGCTGATGTTTCCAGTTCCTTCAAATAAGCTACAGGCACTCAAACAGGCATAATCCTGGTAAAGTTGTCCCATGACGAAGAAAAAAAAAACAAGATTTGCATTTTGGGAACACCATTTTCTTTATTCTGATCACAGCAAAAACAAAAAAAAGGTTTACTGCTTCAACAGTAAGCAAATTGAGATTTGTCTAATACTTTGAGCCACATTTAGAGCTTAAGGACATGGACATGTGTTAGATATTCAGTGGTTTGTGCAAGGAGATCTTGCATAATAGAGAGCACCCAAATCTCTCTCCCTCTGTAGTTGAGTAAGAAAGTCTTCCTACCATATATGACTTTCAGGAGGACAGATCCCTGATGAGAAAAGGGTCNAAAAAAAAAAAAAAAAAAAAAAAAAAAGAGAGAGAGAGGAGACTCACTAAAACCTCATGCTAAAACTGTAGGAAAAAATATAACAAGTAAACATCTTTCTCCCCACATCAAGGTAGCTTGTAAGTTAACGAGCCAGAAACAGATGTTTGGTATCTTACTTTCAGCATCAGCAGCTCCCTAAAATGATCCCTGAGTTTTTTCATCTTTGGTGCTCTGCTCAAAACCAACAATTAAGAGACAGAAAGAGTTCTGACAGCTCTATGCTTTCTTGCCTGCAATCAAAACATTATGCTTTATACCCTTGTGATAAAAAACAGATAATATATTTTTTTCTGAACATCCAAATAATTAATATATTCAGACTTTCATGAGAGTTTAGGATATTATTAAAGAAAACAGGAAATTAAAAGAAACATTAAAAAATAGAGGTGTTGGAATAATCCCATAGTGCCTCCCTTTTATTCCCATGACACTCAGGTGCTGAGGTTGCTAAATCCTTTCAGTTATATTAACACAAATTAAAATCGTATTAAGGTGCAAGTCCCAACTGTAGCTCACGCATTAAGTTAAGAAAAATGTGGGCAGACTACTCTGATGTTTATTGGAAATGGAGAAGGAGAGAGGGAGGGAGAACAGAGAGTGCAATTGCTTCACAGTAAGTGGAAGCATTTCTGGAGGAAATAGTACTAGCAGTACTTATTAAATTTCATAACAGGATGTTCTCAGCTCAAATACCCTCTTTAGTCCTTGACTTTATAACTGAGACTGACAGAGCAAAACCACTATGAAATCAGACAAATATAAAAGTCTTGCTTATTTTAAATTGCTTTTCCCCCTCCAGCACTGCTGCCCCAGACTCTGGATTCCTGAAGATGGAGTGCACTGCTGCACATTTCACTTCATGCACCGGGGGAAGCAGGTTTCATCCTTCCAAATTCCTTCATTCCCTGTTTTAAACCAGCTCTGCAATTAGAGTGTGATTATCTCTGTCCACTCACCCCTGGTCCCAATCCCTGTCCTCCAATAAAAACACCTTCCTATCCTATGAGTTTTCAGAGCGGATAAAACAGTCACCTCTGCATACTTGGCAGAACAATTAACTCTAACAAGTTGGCATACAATTCTCAGCTTTATCATAAAACCTTCACAGAGAGATGTTGAGAGTCTGACAGATCCTTTGTCTTTTATTGACCTTATTCCCCTTGGAGAATCCTGGTGTAAACACCAGGTCTTCCCACTTTCTCTCCAGGAGAGTATAATGAGGTTGGGAAGGGCTGGAGCCTTCCTTTTCTCAAGCAGCCCAGCACTATCCCTTGTTTTGGATATGCCAGTATTTCCTGTGCCTCCTCCAAACTGTCTCCTTGCCCAGACAGATTGTTAATGACTGTTCCTAGCACTGCCTAAGCCTTTAAAAGGCTGCCAACTCATTACAGGGTAACAATGGCCCTTCTGCAAAGGAATCCCTCCAACATCCCTCTGCCTTGCCTTAAATTAGTCCTTGCATTTCACACAACATATTTGTACATAACCACACTTTACTCAGACCTGCGTGACTAATACATATGACTCATGACTGGCCACTGATTAAGATCAGATAGAGAGGCAAATTTCAGGGTGAGAAGAGCTTTGGAATGACATCTGTCTACGTTGGAAACTGCAACACATAATCAGCCTGCTATGATTTACAGCAAACATTGCTGTGACCATCTGCACCTTGCCATTAGATTTTTTTGGGAGGAGGTTTGCATTCCTTTTTCCTACATTGCCAATCTTGCACCTATCTTACTCTCATTTAGATTATTTCTTGTGCAACCATTCTCATGCTGATTGAATTTACCAAAATAAAATTAAAATTTAAAAAATGTGGACCAGAAAACACATTGATATTTAACCAGAAGATTAGTAACACATTTTGATGAATGGCCACAAAAATAAAAAAAACATATCCAAACAAGGATTCTTTTCAGTGTGTCCCACGACCAGTTTTTATACACACACACACATGCTACGCCTCTTGTGTAGCAAGGTGAGGTAAAGATTATCTTTTCCTGTACCAACAAGTCAGCACAACCTATGCATCCATTTCCCAGGCATTCAAACGAATGGTTATAATAGCCTACCCCACTGCTAATTCCTGGCTCTTTTCTGTTAAAAGTTTGAAAGAGATGTTAATACTATAGCCCTTGCATATGTTATGAGCAGAAGCTCCTTTGGTGTGAATGTAGAGATCACAGGTGTTTGGCAGCAAGTGCTTGTTCTCTTGTGTCTACTCAGGAAGACACAACAGCAGCACACATCAAGCCTATTGATTGTAAATTCCAGCTCTGGGACTCCCATGGAAAAGCATCTCAGCTCCCAACAGGTCAGAAGGAACATTATACAACCATGAGTCAAGAGATTCATCGACAAGGAAAAGAAGATTCTTTGTTATTTTTTCCCTCCCTTTAAACAAAATTATGTTTCATGGATGGACAGGTAAAGAAGAGCATCTACAGAGTTCCTTGTGGATGTCTTCCACAGAATTCTAATGTATGCTAAGTTGAGCCATTAATATTCATAGATCAGTGTTACTGCCAAAAGAAATAATTTTTTACAACAAATTTAGCTCATTGCATTGTAATCTGTCAAATCTTCAGGATTCTGAAGCTCAGAGACTCCTTTTAAGATCTAGCAGCATCCAGAAAACAAAACTATCTTTTAACTTTAATGAACTTGAATTGTTTTATCTCTCTTGCTCCTTTTCCAGAAAAACTAATCCTATGGATTCAGCTTCTCAATTTCCCCAACTCACGACGAATTTGAAGAGATCAGCCACTACTGAAGCCACCAGAGAATATCCTTAGATGGTTCTTTAATATTTCAAAAAGATTTAAACAGATTTTTGTCAGACAGACAACACAATTGCTTTCAGAATATACTGTTCTTTCACTGTACTTCATTTTTCATATTTTTTTATTAGCAGAAATGTCTTGAATTTCAATAAAAAGACTTAAATCAGCTTTAGCTCAAGACTGCATATATTTGTTTTTACTTTTATCTATTGAATTGTCTTTTGAGGATACTTTGTTCTGCCCAGATATTACTGTGATTTATTAGGCTGTTGTTCAAACCTTAGCAGAGGACACCAGAAAATATCATAATATAAGTCACGTGGTGGATTTCCTATATCCCAATCACCCAATTCAATTCTATAATATAAGAGCAATCCACATCTGAAGAAGCCATATTTCACTTTTCTCTAAGGAAAAAAACAGTCAGTAAAACTGTATGTTGTTTGTCATACTGAAGGAAGAGGAAAAACAAAAAGGTAGCAGAGTTGCCTAGTACTGCTGATGTCTCAAATCAAGCTGGATAAATTCTTCTTCCTTTCACTGGACATTTATACCTTAAAAATTAAAACTTTCTGTAGATGGAAACATAATTTCAGAACTATGGCAAATTGCACATCATGGCTATGAAAGTCTGTGAAAATGTGCCTAAATTCAATCGTTGCATGTGGGTTTCTTTAGAATTCCATAGTGGGACAGCTCTTTTCCAAAAATCTGAATATATTTAAAAGAAAAATCACAGGTGCTAGTTCTTACACAAAACCAATCTCAAAATAACCTGATGTCTAAACACTTTGATGGCTGAGACAGAATTTGAAGACGAGCAACCTTTGAGCACAACACCTCCTGGAAACTAGAGATCCTTTGTTTGTGCTCATCGTTTGTATCAGATTTTTTGGGGTGGGAGGATAAGAATGTGGCCTTGAGTCAAAGCAACCTCACTGACACAGCACATTTCCGTAATTGATCTGGCTGTGAAACTAAACTGGAATGCCACTGATCTGTTTTCTTTGTAGGCTTACAAACCAGGGGGATCGGATTCCATGCAAGTTCATTGCCTGATTTGATTCTCAACCAAATTGTAACTAGGATTGTGGAGAATGTCACAGGTATGTTTGTGTCAGATTCGTCCTGCTGCAAACTCATGTGTTGCTAAAAAGCAACATAAAAACAAGTATTGGTAGGTTGCACTAGGAATACTTTAAAATTTAATTGTGAATAGTCATCATAAAACTTTGAATGTGTAAATGGGGATTTGTTCACTTCTTTATGCCATAATTTCCAATAGCAGAGCAGGTCTCAGAAAGCTGTGCCTAAGAAGAAAAAGTGCACAGTGCCTAATAAAGAAGAAGAAAAAAAAAAAAAAAAAAAAAAAANGTCCATCACCCCACCAGAAGAGCAGCCCCTTCCTCCCAACCTCCTTCACCCATCACAATATTCCTGAGTTGGAAGAGGGGTCAGTGGCACTTCTGGGCACAAAATAAAATGGTTATGGGACACAAACCATTCCCAAAACAGTGAGGGAAAAGGGCAGGGGAAAGAGAAGTAAATAAGGCAAAAAAGTCTGCAGCAAACAGAACTGCAATGTGGCATGTGGGCTGTAGTAAAAGTGCCCATAGTGGAGTGGCTATATTTCATGCTGTGGATAGATCTGCAACCAAATATGATAGAATCATAGAAAATCTTGGGTTGGAAGGGACCTTGAAGACCATCCAATTCCAACACCTTGCCATGGACAGGGAACCCTCCATTAGAGTAGGTTGTTCAGAGTCCCATCCCACCAATATGAGCATCTATCTATAAAATGTTCCCCAGAAATTAAATATTCTGCACTCAAATGGTGCTGCCTATAAAAGCCAAGACTTGTACAAACATAGAAGTTTAAAAGTTTAACATTAAGAATAATTTACCATATGATCTCCACTCTCTTTCTGATTACAATGTTAATTTTAATGTAAATGCCTACTTGTATTCTGAAAAAGATACTTTAATATTTGTGTTGTTTATAGCTGGAGTAGGGAAACACTTTATGGAAAGCAAATTGTTCAGTTGCCGATGAATGTTCCATACTCATCATTAAATTTATTTCATGTTAAAAATTATTGCTTAAAAAATATTAGTATATAATTCTTGGCTTATAATATATTTCTAAGCTGCACAGAACTCAGATTCTACAATCTAAAATTATGTGCAGATCACATGCCATAAATTCTGTCCCTTATTTTACATAAGCAGTTCAGCAATTATCCAAGAATTTTTCTCTGCAAATATATCAGAACTCACACATAAAATGAGTGTGAGAGTACTCACAGACTGTCACCCTTAATGACAGCAGAAAGACTCCACCCATATCTTTAGATAAAAGAATGTAATTCCACCAATTGAGTGGTCCAGAATCATTCTTTGGGGCAAAACAGAGGGGCAAGAGTTTTTGCAGGAGTCACTTGGAGTCTGATCTTTCCTTCTGCTCTCAAATAATAATGATTTCAAAAACCACATGAACTGGAAAAAATTATGCCCTTAACAAGGACCACATTCCTACAAACACACAAGCTATGTAAATGTAGTGCTGAAAATTATGTCCATAAGAAACTTGTAGACTAAAAGTACATGACATTCATAGAATGTTTTTCCCAATTAAAAGGGTCCACATGGGAGGATTTGCCAGAACAAAAATAGATATCTATATTGTGAAAGTCTAGGTCTGAGACACTTTCACTAGACTCTCATCATACTCCATGGAGATGAGCGGCATTGATGGATAAAGATTTTTTAAGTTTTTAATATATTTTTTAAAATATATTTTTTGTATGTTTGTAACCATGTAGATTTTTCATATATAGTTGTATGGTTTCTAGGATTTTTCCTGCACTTTCTCAAAATAAGATAACCCTTACTAACATTTTATTGAAATTCTGTTTAGTCTTATTCTTAAGAAGAGACTTGCTGACAAGGACTTCTTGTTTTGCACCAGAACTTAAGAGACATAA
Source organism: Turdus rufiventris (assembly GCA_013186435.1). Lineage (NCBI taxonomy): Eukaryota > Metazoa > Chordata > Aves > Passeriformes > Turdidae > Turdus > Turdus rufiventris. The sequence continues at coordinate 1,753,371 of PYHW01009643.1, read as the reverse complement.
CAAGAAACAGGGCAAAGGATAAAGAAGTTCCTGGTCCAAATCCTGGGTGACCAGGGCAAACTGATCTCCAGTCGGATGTACCTGCTAGATATAGTAATTAATCAACCTCATAAAAATTGTAGAAATCCTTTACCACATGTGCACAGAGCCAAATTTGTGCATCTGAAAGCTTTCATTAAAGACCTGCTTTTTCTTTTAACACTTTAACACTGTTGAAAGACTTGTCTTTTGATTTTAGGCAGCGACATTAGAATGGATTACACATCTCACCCTAAAGTGAGATGTACACAAAGCAGTTCAGGTGATTTATGTCCATTAGATGTAAACACATAAATTGCAGATATTGTAGGTAAGACGAATCCTGTCCCATGTAAATAACAAAACTTGTGACTGTGAAAGCCCTGCTACTAAGTACCCTTCAGCAAGTAGAAACACATTTCTTGGATCATTTTATGGGTTCTGCTTGCCCACAAATAGAAACTTGCATGGCAGAGAAAAATACATTTTTGTAACATGTTCAACAGGAAGAAGGCTTCAGATTTTTCCTAGAGATAAATAAACTTAATTAGAATTCCAAGGAACACTTTTTAACTTCTTTCTTATTAAGTGATAGAAACTTCTCCATTTATGGAAAAAGAGTACATCTTCTAATGTAAAAAACATGGAAACAAGATGGTTTGGCATGCATTTCTTAACTCTATTTCATCAAGCTTCTATTCTTTGTGTAAATACTCAAGTTGCTACATGAGCAAGTCTTACACAATGACTGTCATTAAACTGCTCATTTAAACAGTTGATTCAAGTGGAATATCATGGTTGTCTACTCTGCCAGATAAGCACTTGGGAAGTGTTGCTCTGCTATTTGATATGTTTCCCTTCTTTTAAATTCTAAAGAATTCCATGACTTGCATAATAAGCAGCTTTACATTTTAAACTCAATGAGCAGAGATACTGAAGCAAAGGAGGAATCTATCATTAAGAGAATAAACATCTCTGTTGATGCTTCATTGTTGAAAAGTCTTCTTGAATAAAACCAAAACATTTTCTTGCTTTGAGACACAAGTGGATTTCCAAATCTCACAGTGGTCAGAACAAAAAGCAGTTCAAGAAGCATGGAGAACATCTGTGAGAGGAAACCCTGTCTACAAAGGATATTCTGTTTCAAAATACTATTGCAATGGAAATTAAAGACTCTGGCATTTTTACCCACATGAATTCATGTCTCATTCCTCTTCATTGCTTACCTAAATAAAAGGATACAAGGAGTTTATGAGCAAATAGTAGATTACCTGTTGATTAAATAAGATGCTACAGTTTGGGATTGAAGAGAGGTTGCTTCAACAGCAGAATCACAGAGTGGTTTGGGTTGGAAGAGACCTCAAAGATCATCTCATTCCAAACCCCTGCCATGGGCAAGGACATCTTCCACTAGACCAGGCTGTTCAGAGCCTCATCCAGCCTGGCCTTGAACACTTCCAGGGATGGGAAATCCACAGCTTCTCTAGGAAACCTGTGCCAGTGTCTCACCATCCTCACAGGGAAGAATTCCTTCCTGATACCTAATCTAAACCCACCCTCGGTCAATTTGAAGCCATTCCCTCTTGTCCTATCACTACATGCCCTTGTAGAAAGTCTCTCTCCCGATGTCTTGCAGACCCTTTGGGTACTGGAAGGTGTTATCAGGTCTGCCCAGAGCCTGTTTCCATAGAAGATGTATTCCAGTCATCTGATCATCAAAAGAAAACAATACAAAAATTGAGAGCAGGCCTAAAAAGCGCTTGCACAACAACTCTACAGAGTGAAGAAATATTCCAAAAGAGTAAACTTTAACAGCAATCTCACATTTCAGTTACTTTCCTTTACTTGCATACTGCAGGATCACTGTAGCTATAATTGTTTGCACACATTTATATGACTGAACAAGAGCTACAGAGAATTATTCCAATTTCAGCCATTTCTTAGCAAGGAATGATCCTACAGTCATTTATGATCGTACTGTCATTGATTTACACCGGTAAATAAAGACATGAATTGCCAAAAACCCAACAAACCAACATGCACAAACACACCCAAGAAAACAAACCTGCTGTGGTAACAACAGTTCACAAACAAATCTTTTGTAGCTGAAGGGAGCATTTATGACTATGAAGAAAAAAGGGTTTCTCAGTTTCCCACAGTTTCCATTGCATCACTTACTGAGCATTTTTTGTAAAAATACTTCCTTCCTTTCTCAAATTTGGTGCAGTCTTTGTTTGCAAAATATCCATTTTCTTACAGAAAATTTTATGCTTGAAAAACATTAATTCTAAACTAAAAAGCTGCCTGGTTGCCTCTTTTTCCCAGTTCTCGTTTACAGCCTTGGCTTTCTGGCTATATAACCACCAAAGGCAGTGATATAAAGGTAACAATTTCAGGGTCCTTATTTAGGCTTTAAATTCATTTTAAAGAGTACAAGCACAAGGTCTGGTGAGGAAATACTGCCCATGGTGAAGATTCCAAAGGCTTTGACGTGTTATTAAAATCTAAAATTAAAATCTTCACCTTGTAAGCATCTTTACCTAGGAGGAAAACAATAATTGCTTTCAGTTGTGTTAATAAGCTGTTTATGCGTGGGGATGGAGGACTTTGCTATTTACAATAGTTATTGTCAATGTGCATATAACAAACACATGAAAGCTGTGCTGAATTGTGAGTGCAGTACCAAATATCTGCATTTTGTACCTGAAGGAAAAACATTATTGAATATCTTGGAGATCACTGAAACATTGTTCAGCTTGAAAAACTGCAGGGACAGTAGGAAGTACTTTATATATCCTTTATACCTATCTTTCATGTGCAAAGAAGGACATATGAGAGTATTCCAAGGAGTACCCTATGATTAGCATTTGGATGCAGAAGTGGTGCAAAGTAACCAGCATTCACCACTTGGAGAGCTACCTTTAATCCAGTACTGCTATCATATAAGCATCAAAGAAAAGATTTATTATTCTTTCTTTGGGTTTCATATAAATTTTAAAGGTCTTTTGCTATGCATAACCAATTCTTGTAATTCATCTCCTGCATAGGTAAGCAAACCCATTCTCCAAAGCAGGAAAATGTCCCGAGTTTCTGTGGATTTGAAAGGCATTGCTTTTAAAGAGATTTACTTAAACACATTCACCACAATTCCTCCTTCCCCAGCAGGTAATTTCACAGAAGAATTTGGCTGGCTTAATTGGTCTCACCCTTGATTCTAGAGGAGCTCAGCTCCAGAGTGTTTATACAGCAGTTGTAACACAGAGACCATTATCCAGTCTCTGCATGATACAGCTCAACTTCTAAGAAGCCTCAACTGTTTTCCTTCCTAAAGAAGAAACCAAATATTGTGGCATAACTTTTGAAAAATATCTTAATTAAATCTTGGGAAATACAGAATAGCCAGAAAACCACAAATGCATGATAAGATCAAAATCAAGTTTACACAAAAGAGAAATTGCTAAAATTGCTGAAAATTGCATTTCAGAAGATGGAACAGTTGTAAAAGAGAAAGAATGTGAGTTCACGCTCTCCTTCTGTGGAAACATTCATTTTTATGAATTTGCTCACACAGTATTCTATAAGTTCAAGTATTTCAACGAAGTCAAAACATCATTTTTACCATTGTGCATACACAAGACCAGAATAACTCACTTCACAGATCCTTCAGTGCTGTGTTCAACTGTGTAAATTACAGAGGTGGTGGAAGCTCTTCTTCCCCTAATACATGGAGTTTTCATAAAATTTAGGAAAAGTGCATTAAATAAGGTGCACATTTCCCTTTGCTAGCAACACCCAATCTATTTCAAAATTGCAGCATTTTAAAAATAAGTAAGAAATCTCTTATAATCACTGAATAAATACAGGGCTTTAATATCAAGTATTAATTTCTATTTCTTTTCTTTGTGTATGACATAAAGACAGTACAATTCAAGGCCCAACTTTATTACAGCTAAACAGTAAAATAAATCTTGTCAATGAGAATTTGCTTGAGTCCTATTCTGGGTCATATATTGAGATATAAGTGCTTCCCTGAAAGATTACCTTGCAGTAAGTATTCATCCTCCTGAAACATAAATTCTGTAAACTATTTTCAGATGGGTTAAAATGTAGCTCGATCAGCAAGGAATGAACAGTTCAAATAATGGATAGGAGGAATTATTAAAAAAACAAAACAGTGGGCCTTGCAAATTTTCAAATAATGTAATCACAGGGAATCTGCCTGGTACTGTCTGTTCATAGTCTTGATTGTTTTAGCAAGATTATATCCTTGGAAAGACACTTGTGAACTTGAAGAGATAAGGGAAGATAATTATTACAATTTGGTGTGGTGGTGCTATCATATATGATCCCAGAAGTAGCTGGTATTGTACCAGGGTCTGTACAAATTTGGCAGAAGAATTTTCCTACCCTATTTAAAATTATTAAATAATGAAGGGAACAAACAGGCAGAAGAAAAAGCAAGTAAATATTGCAATTACACAGAGGCACGGGAAATTTTTGTTAGGCTAGTCATGACAGCCAGGTATGCAGATCAGCATGGTAATTTCTAACTTCTGAACAGGAAAAGAATAGAGCCTGTCCTCAGAGTACAAACACACAATGACTATTCAGTGGTTGTAAAGCAACAGTGTTTCAGTCCCACACTATTACTTACCGCATCATATTTAAAATTTTCTACTAAAAATGAGTTACAGATGTGCATTCCCCATTCCCAGACACAGTTCTCACTGGGTCTCGTCTGCACCACCTGCAGGTGCAAAGGATCCATGAAGGAGAAAAAATTCCTTTTCAGACAGAAAACACTGTCCTTAACACTAAAGAGACAGAGAAACATACCGAGAAAATAACATTAGAATGTGAATCCAAGAAACTTCTTTGGAAAGCTTTTAGCTTCCAACAAACCTCTTATGAACTTGCAGATTTCTGCAGCCTTTGACATCCAGAGGATAAACCACACAAATAAATGGCTGTGCTACCCACACCTACTGACTTTTCTAACTCTACAATATTTATTTAGTATTTCAAACAATTTTGAATGACCCTCCAGATGTTCATTTATATGCTTTGTTGGGTCCCATCTCTAACAAGAATTTTGAACTTAGGGATTGGTCTCAAGAGCACCTACAACAAAAGATCCTTATGACAAGCAAACCATTAAACCAAACCAGGAGTGTAGTGGCTGTCCTGACCCAAAATAATGACAAAAGCCCTCTGAAAACCAGAGACAGCTGGGGGTTTGAACCCAAATATGTTCCTTGACATGTTCACTTCACTGGAACTGAATACACTGTGTTTCAATATTGTCTGTCTTGTCCAAGGAAGATACAGTGCATTGTTCAACAAGCAAGTGGGAAGTTCTGTAAGAGGAAAGTAACTAAATCATAATCATCAGGGCTTGTAGAGAAATGGGGAAATTCTTTCTTTTGAAGGAGGAAACAGACACAAAAATTCTTGCAGCACATTCAGCCAAGCTTAATGAGGAGAGTATATGTTTTCCATACTCTTTTCTCAAAGCACACGGAGATCCTGCCAGCAAAGTTCTGAACTGATGCTTTGTTTAACTACTACTTAACCATAAACTTACTGCATCAAGGCTTTTTATATGCACAGGAATAAGGTCAGGCCTTCTCAGTGATGCAAATCAAGAAAAAGCATCACCGAAACTTTTAGATATTGTTTGTGCATGCAAATCACAAACATTCTTAATACTCACTTGTTTACCTAACTGAGGAATTTAAGTCCATACAAAGAAGGGGCAATTAAAAGCTCAAAAGAAAAAAAAATATCACATATGTAAAATAAATCATATAGGAGCTATTAGTTTACAGACCCAAGGTGGAATTAGGATTTAAATGGTCATTGAAATATATATGCAAGATTATTTTTTTTTCTGTCCTCTCCTTGCTGTAAAAGATTTGAGAACAGTATGACATTTGGAATTATAGTTTTGTTCTTACAATTATTAAAGTGTATAAGCAAAATTACTTGTGTAGCTTCTAGGACATTCTTTAGGGGAGTTATTTGAATTTCCACGTAGTCTAGCAACACATTTGCAATTATTTTGTTTTATTTAGGACTCATGTTTCAGGAAATACAATTACAATTAAAAAGCTGCTTCATATTTAAATTTAACCATTTGTAATTGTTGTTTAAAAGCTGAATATTGAAGTTAAAATAGTAGAAAATAGGATTATTTCAATTGAGTATGTGTATGGTATTATGATTACAACTGATTTTTGTTTCTGTAGCAGTTTTTATTCCAGAGTTGCAACGTTAATTATAGCTTCTGTTTGAAAAAGCCTTTGTCTCCAGGAAGCCTGTTTAGCACATGTTTAGTGAGATTTATGCATAAGCTTAAATTTAAGTTCATTTTAATGTGATTTCCTGTACAGTGGTGTGGCTTTAGCACATAAGTAAGAGAGGTTTTTTTTCTTTACAATTAACTAAACTTCACAGTGTCCCTGAGGTCTTCTTGACTCACATCTCTTTAATGGATTTTGCTCTACTGTAATTCAGAGAAATGAAACACAGACAGATCAAGACATATATTTTTCCTTAATTTAGAGCAGATTTGAGACCTGGGAATTTTTCAGACCTAGGATTTCTCTGTGCAAAGGTGGGAACACAAACCCAAATCGGAGGTTACTCAAATTTCAGATTTGCCTCTAAAATTGCAGAAAATTAACTTGCTGTAGGAACTTTAGCTCTCTGGTCAAAATGCCAACAAGAGTCACTACAGCTTCACAAATTCAACAAGAACACAAAATATTTGGAGACCATAAAGAGACACAAAATGTACTCTATTCTGTCATTGTTACATGTGCTTCAGGAGATTCCCTTTGGCTTGTATTAATGAGTCCTGTGCAGAGTGATTTAACCAAGTAACATGTCTAAAACAAACAAATCCATTCCAGTACCAGGAACCCAGCACAAACCTGATCTCCTCTAGAAGTGGACAAAGAAGTTAGTCAAAGTATCATAGAATAGCTTGTTTAAAAAGTACTTTTAAAGGCTATCTAGTCCAACCTCTCTACCATGAGCAGAAACATCTAGACCAGGTCGTTTAGAGCCCCCAACAATGAATCTGAGTCAACTTCTAAATCTCATCAAATGGTACTTCTTTTCTTTTTTCAAGATCTAATTTCTGTACGTTTCCATAAGTGCTTTTTCTAAACAGAAGTGAACAGAAGTGAACAAATTTTCTCTTTATTCCATAAGACTTTTCTTGTCTCCTACAATCCATGGCACTTAAGCAGTTTAACTCAGGTATATTTGTACATTCACTTTTCAGAAGCCCTGGTAAAGGTTTGATAATTCCTATTTTCTTGAGGATTAACAAACGCCACGAGGTAGGAACCCAGAAGAAGAGAGGAAAGGGATTTCTGACAAACTCTACCAACAGTTCCTTACTGATCTAACTGATCCAAATACAGGCTTGTTACACACTGCTAAGCATAACTTTTTAATTAGTTAATAGCCAAACCCCTATTTGCTTATGGTAACTCTTGCTTTGAATGTTAATTAATCCTCACGTGCAGTTCTTTCCTCCGCTGGAGTCAGGGGCCCATTTTTAGTAGGTGGTCAACCAATTGGTCACCACAATCTCCCACTGCCATAATTATCAATTAACAATCTCCCATAATTATCTTTTCCCCAGTTACTGCTCAGTTCTACTCATTTCATTCCTGGTGGCTCTCATCCAGACAGCCCATTCATCTTGTAACACACTTCCTTATTTCATAAAACAAAGAATTTGCCAAGCAATTGCTTAATGAGCTCTGCCTAGCTATAACTACTGATTAAAAACTAAAAAAAAAAAAAATAAATTGCAGATTTTGATTCAAGTCTTGAGGGCTCAAACCTTGAGGGGTTTGATATCACAACCACTGGGAGTACCACAGAGCAGTCATTCAGTGCAACACCTAATGCATAAAATTGCTGAAAAGCACTAGAGGTTTTGTCATTTCAAAGCACAACTCCTGGCTGTCCCAGGAGCACAAAGGGCTGGTGGGAAGCAGGGAGCAAGCAGCACAGCACAATGTTTATTATGCCAACATCTGGGTTCTGTCCCGACTTCAATTTCTAATTTCAGAATTTAGCCTCAAGCAAGGTGTCATTACTTTTCTCTTGCTGGAGTAAGAATAACATAGATAATCACAATAACACCATTTCTGCAGAAAATCTCATTTCCCAAAGTAGAATGCAAGTCACCTTGCCCAGCCCCTGCTAACACTCACACAGCTTGAAACTCCATCTGCTCCAGATATAATAAAACTTTGAAAACATGGGCTTTCTGTGAAGCTGGCAGCCACATTTCTCCACTCAAACAGGTAATATGATTTTGAACAGAAAGTTATTTTTCTAAATATGGTACTCAAAGAGGGTACACAAGAGGTACTTTCCATTCAGGATATAGTTCTGGTGCTTCTGTCAGTGAAAGGTGAACCAGAGATTAAAAATAACTCTGATTTGTCACTGGTGTCTCTAAATGTGACACATTTAATGCTTCCCCATGACCTGAGCACACAAAGATTATACAGACCATTCTTGTTTCTTTCAATGCTTTTTCAGTACTTCAAAAATGAGACAAATCTAAGACCAAAATGCCAGCTGGAAGGATCTGTACATAGACAAAGTCACTGAATTTGGGGTCTGTGGATTTTTGGTTATTTTCCAAGTGTCTAGTGCCCTGGTTGAGTTAATGAAGAAAAGTTCAAATGCCCAAATACCCCAAACTTAGATGCTGCCAAGAAAATTCTATTGTAGTGCAGATACTTTAACTGTAGACAGAAAGTCAAAGACTTCTCTGATTTGTGACAACAGCAAAACATTATTTTGCAATAAACTTAATAAAGGCACAATAAAACTATTATTAATATATTAATTATAATTAAATTACCAGTTTATTAGTGTTGAAAATCTGGCATTGTATGTTATTTCTTATGCTATTACCAACAATAATAAATATTTAGCTTTATAAAGCCGCATGCTGTCAGAAGATGCTTTCTTAAATATTTGTTTTGCTTGACATCAAAAGCAGGAAGTCTAAATTGTTTCCCACCAAGAACATCCTGGAAACCCTCTCTGGGAATTGCAGCCCCCTCAGAAATACCACACTTCATCACAGAACACTTATTTAAAACACTTGGAGGAACATGAGAATGACACAGTGTATGAGAACATCCTTGCAGCCTGCCCAGCTTGCTCTTTTGTAAGCCGTTTGCCATCTTGCCAAGACATTCATTCCACCTTTCGCACCGTTATTCATAATGAGAAGATTTATTATTTTCTTTGAGCACTGTGATCAGCATGATTTTGCAGAGTACATATTGATCCTTTTAGATTTGTGTTCACAGAGGTGTCTTGAGTAATGTGAGCTGGCAGATGATGCCTTCAGTGACCAGGAGGTTGCCCTGGTCAATCAAACAATAGGTCTGATGACAAGGTGGCATGTATCTCATTTTCTAAATTGAATTAAGTCCAGGTTGGCCACAGCTCTGAATAACCTGGTCCAGTGAAAAGTGTCCCTGCCCATGGCAGGGGGGTTGGAACAAGAAGCTCCTGAAGTTCACTTCTAATTCAAACCATTCTGTGATTCCACAAAAATAATGTCATTTTACCAAGCCAGTCCCAAAGACAGGAAGGTCCCACAGCAGTAGGAAACCTCTCCATGGAATTCTAGCAGACTGAAAAAAATGTGTTTAATTAAATCCACCCATTAAATGAAAAGAAAGGACAAAAGAATGAAACAATAATTCCTTCTTGCTATGGATTGTAAAGAGATGAGAGGAAGCAGCATTTTGTGGCCACCTGTCCTAGGAGCTGATGCCATCCTGCAATCCTAAAAGGTGGTGGAGCCAGTTATGGAGATAGCACCTCAGAAATATGAGAGGTGAGATCCGTGTTCATGAAGGACTGAGGAACACTGTGGGGAAATGTTGCTGCTAGTTCAGCTTGGCTGTGTCATTCCTCCATCAGTGGCCCTGCAGCAGATGTAACCCTAAGCTTTGCTCTGCTCTGCTATGTCCATTCTTACATTCCAGCTTCACACTTTCAGGATTTTTTAGCAGAGATTTCATTTTCCTGAGCTGCTTTTCTCTTTTTTAATAATGAGGCTCATCAGACTGCTGCTAGCTACCATTTTTCTGTCTCAATGATCCATCAGCTGATATTCTTTCCTGAAAGTATTTCAAAGCATCTGAGAGATATGCCTAGGTTTCATAGGGATTTCATCTTTCAAATCTGGCTTCTGAATTATCTATAGATTTTGAAAAGCCATTTTCTACTATTATTTCTTCTGTTATTTTTAATAGAGGCTACTTCTATACAGCAAGTTTTTGAGCTCACTTTTATTAGATGTTTATCTTCTGCAATATCTGCCCAGATGTTTGAGGAAAGCTCTCCCTGGAAGCTGTAAGGCATATTCACTCACCACAGACATTTCATCTGTTTCAGTACATAACATGTATCTCTGGGATGGAAACCAGGTAAAGATGGTTCTGAAAAACTGCATCTCATTCCCCAGGCAGCAGGGTCTCTAAATCCCTGCAGAAATGAAAGACAAGAGCTCAAACTGTAGCAGTTAAACCCACCCAAGCTTTCAGTCAGAGCCCTCTTTTTAAAAGTCTCATTCTTATATGCTAGAAAAGGTCGTGTATTTAAAGGGATATGAAACAAAATTGTTGTTGCTGCCTAATTTTCAAGGCTGTGAGCAAAAAGCTGCTCATGGACTTTGAAGAAAATGTCAAGGTACAGAAGATTTTTTCCTAAAACCTTTTTGCCAGATGAAAGTTTACTGCTTTCAGCCTGGAGTGAAAATAAAAATAATGTACATACTAAAACAACTCCAAGGCAAAACAAGGAAAAAAAACAGAAAGAAATAATTCACTGCAAGGTTAGAGAAACATAACAAAAAAAATTACAGTAATATAACTTAACAGGCATAAGAAAGAAAAATTGATGGATTAGATAGGACTGGATGAACCTGTGACACCAGTGTGGCCTGACCCTTAGAGCAGAGGTGCACAAACAGCAAATTGCTGCCAAAAGCAGCTTGTGATTGACTGCCAGGAACAGTCAATTTGCCAAAGTGGAAGAGGAGGGGTGAGTCGAGATTCATGTGTGGGAGAAGACAATGCATGCCTATTTCTGGGATGTACAGTGCTGGCCAAACAGAGCCGGCAGGCAACTTCAGGATGCATTCTTCAGCATGATCCAGAGACATTTCAATGGCACAGATGATGTCTAAGGCATGCAGGAGAAGGAAAACCAACCCAAAAATTTCTGCACATGAATAAAGATAACAGCTTGCACTTGGAGAGGGGCAAGGATAATGTTTGTGAAATGATACAGCAAAAGGTAACTGGTTTTTGCATGCTCAGTGTGTGTGGACAAATTCCCATGGGAATTTCCATGGGTTTGCTCTATTCAGTGTCAGGTGAGAGACTAAAGAGCCTGATATAATATCTGAGAACAGATAACTACCTATGACATTTTGGAACAGCACTGTAAAAGTACTTGTCCCATACACAGAAATTGGAGATGATCCAAGTGCATTGAAAAGAATTACTTCAGAGATGTTTTCTAGTAATTTTGCCAACAGTTGTTGATAGGATTAGAATGCATTCTCATTAGAAGGTGTTTGAGCACATATTTTCGAAGATGGTACTTTCTGTCTTTTCTTACTGAATCTTCCTCTTCATTTTTGTTACAGAAATTGAAAATGACCCCACAAGGAGTTATTGACAAATGGTGCTTGCTATCTAGTGTGGCTGGCAGAAGCATGTCCTCCAAGCAGCATTGAAAGCACATTACACTGATGTGCTAGAGGGAACTAGAAGCCCAACTACAATTTTCTCACACACCCTACAGAGTCTGACAATGATAATATTTTAATTACAACACTGAAATTCAGGCTATGTTGGCTGTAAGGCTTCCCAGAGTTCAAGCTGGCCCATCTGCTTTAGTAGAGTCTAAGGTACCTTTGCCTTATTCAGAATAAGAAATCTTTTGCCTTCTCACTCCTTCCCGTCTAAAACTCTTACCTGAGCATACTGTAACTGAGAGCTAAGGTCAGGTGTTTATAAATTTTCATGATAAATGATAATAAATGTTGAAGATTATTGCAGCTGGGTTTGCTGAAGTACATGTGCAATTAGCCAGTATAACCAGTGAAAACTTTACAGTTCCTCCTAATTCCAGTTTTGTCATCTAATGCCATGAAAGAACATGGATTATTTTCTGCATTGGTGAGATTCATGATGTTGCACATTATTCCATCAGCAACTGAGTGACTATTCTTCCCAAGAAAAGGTAAAAGAGTCCAGACTTTAAAGTAAGGATGAGAAAAGGACATGGTGACTTTTAAAGATGATCCAAATGTCTTTTCTATCTGCTTTTGAGTTGAACTTCACACATGCCAGTTTCATTCTCCTTTCTAAGCCAGCTAACAGCTCTTCCAGCATTGTGTTGACACATGCATATAGATAGGAATCTGTCCTGAGCTCCCCAAATGCTTTCAAAGCCCTGAAGACTGCATTTATAGTAACTACCAGAGCACTTACCTTCAATGTATATACCACTTTGCAAATTGCCAGCACTACAGAAGACTCATGTCAACTCATATGGGACCAAAATTCTGCTAAACCTGACAGCAGCCACACTGACACCACATATGTTCCAAAATAACCCATGGTCAAAGCTCAGGGCTACAAGTGCATAAATTGTCTTGTAACGAGTCCATCATTCATTTTGTTTGCTGCCCAGAACTAAGACTGGCAAACCAAGCCTACATTTCCCTCTGATGCAATTACTTGCTGATATTGTGCCAACTTCAGACTAATGGTTTTCATGCACCAGTAAATGCATTTGAAGTGGGGATCCTACAGCAGATTTCATACTAACTTGAATAGATTTTTATTACTAAGTTTTTCATAAATGGCCCTCTTCTCAGCTTGCAGCTCAGTCCTCATAAATATTTGAAATATATTGTTTATCCTTCAGCTTCCCAGGAAGTGCCATATTAGCTGTTGAGGCTTTCCAAGATGAAATTGATAAAACAAGGGCTCAGTAATAGCCCTCCAAATGAGATAAAAGTCTCATTTTCTGTCTGTCATTAGTTTCAGCTGACTAATTTCTCCACACTGGTTACTTGTATATATGTATATATATGAGTGTGTATATACAGAGAGAGAGATATCATTATAAGTTCATGTGGTTTCAGCACATGAAGGAAAATAATAGACAATTACAATTCTGTATGAGCTGTCACTAAGCACTAAACTGCCCCAGCCTTACCCACCCTTTCCTCATCTCATCATTTTCTCCTGCAAAAATTGAAGTAACTCTATAATAACTGGGGGGGAAGGGGGGAATGTTTGCACAAGATCCCCATTTCAGGTACTGAGCTAAATAGGAGGTGGCTTAGTGGAGACATGGCAGTGTACCCCAAGAGATATAAAGAAGCCTAAATGTGAATACAAGTCCATGACATCTGTCCTCCTGAATGCCTTCCTTGGAACTGTGGATCCAGATTCCCCATCTACAGCAGTCTATAAGCAGTTTAAACCTAGAGTGGGCTAGAGACTGGAAAGAAAGTGAGGCTTCTGCTCCAATGCAGGCTCCAGCCTTCCTTCTGTTAGAGGTTTTGAGATTTAAGGGTTTAGAGAACCTGGGATTAAGGACATGGGCTGCCTAATCTTCCACTTACAAAGACCATTTACAAATATTTTTGATCTGCATTTCCCAGCTTCCTTCTAGGCATCTAGGAGATGAGAAACTGAACTTTTTTTTTTTTTTAATTAATTATTTTCTAGCTCAATGGAAGCTAGCGTGTCTGGGGATGGGAGGGAAGTATTTTTTAATTCTTCTAAAATAGAAACCATGAAGTAACTGCATACACACATGGGAGTATTAAAGAAAGTAAACTTTTTTTTTTTAAATCTCTGCCAGGAGAACCAAAAAGTTCTGAACCACATACAGAGAAGCCATGAAGGCAGAGATACCTTGTAATGGGCTGTTTTCCATGGTTGTGCTCTGCCTGGAACAAGCTCCCTTCTAATCTGAAATAGCCCAAGTGTATTGACTGCCAGAGGACACTGCAAGGAGCCTGAATTTGTGCAGAGTGTGGCAGAAGATAGGTATTACCTCTGTGTGTGGGAGCAGCGCTTTGATTTCTGGCAGAGGGCTGATTTCTGCTTGCTGCTGGGGTAAGCTGCTATTTAATTTCACGGTGAATTGTGTCCCAGCTCTGTTTTTCTTTGCACTCTAAATCCTAGTAAATTGCCAAACACAATATATGCTTGCTTTAAACAACCTGTTCTCATTGTCCATTGATGGGCAAAATTCTAACCTACTAAAATGAGCGTAATCCACTAAAATCATTTTACCCTGTGCAGGCAGCAGTGCATCGACAGCTTATGTAAAGTATCAGCCTCTCTCTTTCATACTTAAATAGCCTGAGATTCACATGAACTGACTATTTCCAATTTTAATACACAGATCCCCACAGAGCCCTGTCCGGTAGACAATGGATATAGTGACACCCATTTTAGAGATTAAAAATTCTGACACAAACAAGCTGTGGGCCAAATAAACTGTGCCTAATAAGATTCAAGAAGTCTTGCATGCCTCTTCAGAGGCTTCAGTGACAATCTGGCTTCTCTCCACTAAGTCACTCTTCTTGTTTTTTCCTGCATGCATTTCCCTACCATGGGTGGAGAAGTCTGAAGCAAAGCCTTAAAAATTTTCCAGAATGCAGTGATAATTTGTATTTTGGGAAGAAGATGAGAAACTTACTGGGTAAGAAACATCATCATACCAAGAACGAAGCATGATGAGCCTCTAAGTCATATATAATATATTGGCAGCTGTTCAGAGTTAACACACAGAGAGTTATTCTCCCAAGGAGAGACAGCAGCTGGCACAAGTGCAGTTCTATAGATTACAAGAAGCCCAAATGCACAAAAGTATCAAAGCTGTAAGAAAACTCCATTCTCACTCATTCTACCTGAGTGGTTGTTGAATCTGCTGGGGCTGAGAAAAGACTGATCATTTTATCATAGTTTCTTCTTACTATGACTTACACAAGTTGATTTTCACAGCAGAATTTTTCCTATCACATCTGAAATTTCTGTTATAAAATCTCTACTGATAATTTTCTGCTTTGCTTCTTGTCTGATTTTTTGCAATTTTTCACTGACAGTTGAGTTATTCCACTGACTGGCATATGAACATTTATTTACATGCTAAACATTTATGTAAGTGCTTAAAATGTGTCACATGCTGGACTGGTGCTTCTCATACTCTATTTTTTGTGCATTTCTTTTCTTAGTCAAATTTTAGAAGTCATTTTAAAATGGGGTAATTAGAACAGCAGGCACACCACATCTTTAAACAGTCACATAATAATGGTCTGCTTTGCTCTCACTTCCATTCTTGAGAGTGAGCTTGATCTTTTGACCATCAAGAAGCAATATTCTTAACTTTTATCCTGTGAAATGCTCAACTAAGTGCACAAAACATTGTGCATAGAGGGCTTCCTGGCATTAGGATTTTTTCCAGATGGATCAGGGCCTTGAGCCCTCTTTTTAATAGCCAGGCAAGCAGAGAAAATTGAGGTTTGGAGGTGCAAATATATCCCCACAGACATAATGGATGCTTTGAGACCATGTTCAGTTCACATTAAAATGTTTGAGTCCTCAACAGACATTACTTTTCATAACACAAAATAATCCAATGTAAGGACTTAATTCAGTGGGGTTCTGATTGAATGGAAAATATGGGACCTGTTAAAAAATGATAATTTCTTTCTAAAAGAAAGTATCTCTTCATCCCCTCCATTAGATTACACAATGTTCACAGCCATAGGTACATCTTACATTAATTACTGATGGTCCAAACAACATATGGCATAGTTTGAATATTTCATAATGTTCTGCCATGGGATTTAACTTTAAGTGAGTCTTAATTCCACCTGAAAGGCCCCCAAGACTACTTCCCTAAAAACAAACCCAAATCAAAGACAGGCTTGGACAGAATCCAGGCAACCTATTATAATTCAGAATTCAGAAGGCAATATCAGAAGGAATGGTCTAAAGTCACAGAAAAGGACAGAAATATCACAAGAAAGCTTTTTTCTCACACACACTCCAGCATTATTTCACTTGTGTGAGAAATTATAAGGAAAACAGTAGACCACAGATATTTTCTGTGGATTAAAGCAACATATGTTGTTCAAGAACAGTCTCTAGCAGACTATGTATTTAAGAAAAGGAAACACAATCTATCATTGGTATTCTCAGCAGAAGATACAAAAATGGATTTACTTGATGTCAGGTATTCCCTTAAGGTAGTCTGGGACTAATAGGAATAGGATATGAAAGCTCATCTACCCATTAAGCTCTTATTCAGGCTCTGGTAGCAAAGTACCTTTTGAAAATACCATATCAATGATCATCAGATATGAAAGATTTCATCTACATTTCAGCTCCTGAGGGGAACTCTCCCTGCATATAGATATTCCCTCTGCAATGGTTAACAGGAACATTAATATTGTAGATTTTACATTTTCATTGTAAAAATGTCATTCTGAAGATGCACATGAAAGAATCTCACACTGCTGAGTTACCTGACTATCACCTAGGTGGACTGATCTTTCCATTTGTCTTTATTTATTTAACCTTACTTTGTCTTCCTCAATGAAAATCTTTTGCTGGCCAAAGCATCCTAAATCCCAAAGCTGCAATCAAATTTCTTCAAGATCTGTCTTGCAAGTGTGTTATTAATATGTAATTGAGGTATTTTTAATGTAGATTTTTGTTTCTGCCACTTGTGAGTGGCCTATATTTGTCTATTTTCTTATCCACGTTGCCTAGTGGGGAAAAAAATACATAGGTGCCTAATATTTAGCTCAAAATAAGATTCAAATCATCTAGACTTCCTTTTTAGCTCTGTGAACAGAGACCCTCAGAGCATTCCAGTTTTGTCATTTATTTTGTATTTGTAAATCCTACTCTGAGTGTAAGGGGATTATGAGAACTGCTGGGGACAAGGGAATAATAATCCTTACCAATATTTCCTTTGAAAAGCAGACCTTGGGTTCCCTAACAGTAAATCTTTCCAGTGGATTAGTCACAGAGACTCACTGCGAGAACATCTTATATCTGCTGATGTTAAAGTCTCTCCTAAACATGTTTAAAAGCCATTTATTTCATTTATGAAGCAGCCATTTTTCAGTTGGTGTTGTTCTGCTTATCGATTACTGAGAAAAGTCATTAAGTTTTCATTCGCAGGCATTCAAGGTTATAGAAGATTTTCATTCATTAAGTATCTGCAGGAAAATGGCCTTCTCTACACACTAGTCAAAATATGGAACTGTTTCACTGCTTAAATTGTATTGAAGGAGAACTCAAGAAGGGCCTATTAGGGGGCTTTTGCCCAAATCATAAAAATATATGAGACAAAGAAAGTAGAAGAGAATTTTTCAGGAGGAAATATGCATCAGATAACTTCACCAAACACTTGATTAAGGTACAGCATTAATAGGCCAAAGAAAAGTGTCACAAGCAGTGTTTTAATTAGAGGCAGAAAGTATATCCACCACTCAGTATTCTAAAGCCAGTCCTTACAGGCAGTCTTTCTTTTAAGACCAAACCACCAGTAGTTCCTTTTTGCCTCTAGTGTTTCAACTATCACCATAATAAATTAATTCTATTTACTCATTTAATTATAGAGACTTTTTTTGTTGCTGAGTGATTTAGGTTCAGCTCTAATGTGAAGTTAAATGTTCATCTGTGAAAAAGAGTGGCCATTATTTTACAGGATTTTTTTCCTTTTTTTTGTAGGATTGTATTGAATCACATGAAAGATGTTTGCAAGAAATCCAATATGCCTAAAAGGCAACTTTTGACTAATTGACACCATCTAGCTTTTGCATACCAGCTATTTAAATCAAGGCTCTCCAAACTTAAAACAGAACCTTAAACAGGACTGAAAACAAATTTTAAAACAGGCTGAGATTCCCATTGTTGGAAATTATACGAAGTTTAAATTCTTTTATGTACCTTTAGTCAGTTTTGTTAGTTTTTGCCTCTTGGGAAGGGAATTGGAGTTTCTTTTCCAGGGACTGTTCCACCAGGTAAGTTCTAATGAGCTTAACACCTCAGCAGACTGGTAGTAGTACAGAAGATACACAAAAGATAATGACCATGAACAATCATAACTCTGAACATCTCCCCTGGCATGGTCAGAGACGCCTGGACTGGAAAAAAAGAGGTAAGAATGAGAACCTAATCAACACTGCAGGGAAAGAAATCTGTATCCAACAGGAAATCAGATATTAAGAACTGCATAACTTGGGACCAGTAAACATCGAACCAATTAATTTCTGTGCGGTTTGACTGTGTAAAAGGTGAAAAATCTCGTAGAATTCATGTGTCATGGAATGATTTTGTCTGCACAACCTGGGCAATGTATAGATGAAATTACTTCTGTTGCACATCCTGGCCAGCACAACATCCTGGCCAGAATAAAGTAATGCCTTGATTCACTAACACTAAAAATGGTTTTGGACAGTTTCTTTGTTTTTCCTGCAGTTTTGGTGACACCATGGCAACTACTTAGGATGCCATGAAAAAGAGGAGCTACACTGTCACTTGTCAAATCAAGCATGGATGGAAAAGGAAAGGGATTTCTTCGCAAATGCAGAAAAATAAAATATATCAATGGCAGTTTTACAAAGACAAAAGAGATGATGAATTCCAATAACATTCATGTTATTTTCATCAGCCTTTTTAGCAAACTATGAGGCATAAAATTCATTCACATGTAATCAAACCAACCTGAGACCAAATTCTAAAAGCACTTTAATAAGATTATTTCACTGTGGAGACACCAGAGAAATGTTTTAATTTATAACCAACCTTCCTTCCTTCCTTCCTTCCTTCCTTCCTTCCTTCCTTCCTTCCTTCCTTCCTTCCTTCCTTCTTTCCTTCCTTCCTTTCTTTCTTTCTTTCTTTCTTTCTTTCTTTCTTTCTTTCTTTCTTTCTTTCTTTCTTTCTTTCTTTCTTTC
>PYHW01009643.1:1704576-1734234 GCA_013186435.1 Turdus rufiventris | reverse complement strand
GCATCAACATCTAATCTCATTTGGTTTCAATCAAGTTTTGGGACATTTTTCAAACCTTTCTGGGTTTGATCTGTGTTATTCACAGAGACTTAATTTTCTTTGCTCTTCCATGTTTAAACCATTTCATAACAACTTGCAATAAGGAATGCTGAAATATTATTATTATTAAACTGTACTGTTGTTCCTCCTAGATATTTCCTTTGTTGTGTGTTCATTATTTTAATTTTATAAAAGCATCACCATGCTCTTTCTTAATCTCACCTTTGTTTCCATACCCCCACTAGTGTGCATCTCATTAATTAGATTTCTAATTTTTGTGAGATCTGTCTCTTTCTTGCTCACCCAGTCTCATTATTTTCAAATGAAATGTCACTAACACTACTCTTAATAAAAATATTATTCCCAGATGCAGTCTTAACAAGTCCTACTCCAATACCTTCATAAGATTTATTTTTGAGCAAGACATCAGGGTGGCAGTTTAGGACTCAGAACACTAACTGTGCTCAAATTCTTTCCGATCCAAGTACAGTTGGCTGAGAATCGATTTTCCATTGCGATGTGGTGTTGGCATGTGTACATTGTATAGAGAGGGCTGCCTGCCAGCCTTACCACTGCCATGAAGGACTAATATTATATAGACTTACAAGTTTATTTCTTTACAAGCTACCACAAAAACAACTGAAGCTTTTTCTTGACTGGGAGCGATATTGTTATTTGATTGACATTCCTTCCAAGGGAAGCTAAATCATTACAAATTCCTGGCTGAAATAGAACTGTAATTGACTCCATATTGGAAAATCTCTACTAGAGACACTCTTTTGCAGTCTGGTCTAGGTTGTCCACAATGATTTCTAGGGCACAGATGATGCATTTGTGACCTGGTCAGAAATCCCAGTCTGACACATCTTGATTTTTATTTTAAGACAAAGACTGAAATTCTGTGCTTGATAGTAATGGCCATATTTCCCTAACATCATTTTCTCATAGTTTATCCACTGGGTAGTTGCTGATCCAAAGAAACAGTTTCAGGAGTACTTTAAGCAGGCAAAAGTAGGAATTTCACTTAAAGGCGAAGATTTATATCCTTGTTACCAGGCACTCACCTACAACTAAAGTTCTCCCTTTGTGCTATTAAAAGTGTTGGATGTACAGTGAATAGGATCAGAAAATCCCCTGGGGCTAAAAGCACACCGATGAGCTTCCTGCATTCATTTCAGCTCCAAACTGCTTCCCAAGATGACTGTACTGACACAAAAAAGGGAGAGAGAAGGAACAGAGAAAAAAAGATGGATTAGTTCTTTTGATGGTGTGCCAGCATAAAGCATTCATAAAGCTGCTACCTAAGGGTCGTTTTGAAATTTGTGCTACCCAGAGAGGTTGTGGCTCCACAGAAGTTTTTCGTTTTGTAATAATTCTCACTGCACCATCACCTCTTACAATCCCCTTGGTGCAGGTAAAAGCATTGGGGCATGTGCATGAAGGAGCACTTTTGGGGCTAAGGCAGTGAGAATGGAACATCCTTCATTACTTCTGGAGTACAGTTGAACTTGAGAGGCATAATTCAGATCCTGGTCCGTACAGAAATTTGTTGGATTTGCTGATTCTTTTCCTTCTTGATTCTAAGCTCTCCTTTCAATGTAATACTGAAGAGCAGATCTAGAAAATCAAAGATCAAAAGAGAGCAGGTGAGAGCATGAGAGAGCAGAAAACTCTACTGATTTGAAGTATCAAAGTCCAAACCTGTAATTTTGAGAACTCCCATTCAGTCGCCATCTAATCTTGGGCATGGTGTGGAGGAGTTCTGTATCTCTTCTGAACTTTTGAATTCATACAATCATAGAACAATTTGGATTGAAAGGACCTTAAAGAGCCTCTAGTTCCATCAGCAGGAGCAGATTCCCACAGACCAAGGTGCTCAATCCAACCTGGTCTGAGCACTGCCAGGAGTAAATCATCCACAGCTTCTCTGGGTAACATGGTCAACAAATCTAAAAATGCAGGAGAAATTCGTCTACCTCAGTTGCTCAAGGATTTGCATATTTTCTCAGGGCATAACATGACTCCATCTATTAAAAAAAGAAAAAAAAGCACTTTGGTATATCACTGTGAATACTCCATTCCATTTTGCTTGAGTGGGCTTGGGAAGTGATTCTATGAGCTGTACAATACCAAGCAGAACCACCAAAGCCCACTTCTCTTCCCTCCTGAGCTCCCTGATCACTTAAATGCCATAACCACTGGCCAATGAGTCACAGTTTTTTTCTGGTCCTCTCTTTTGATCCCATGTTTTCCTGAGAATGATCAAAGACTAACTATACATTATTCTTTCCCAGAGTTACAGAACTATCTCAGGAGGAAGAAACTGAATTCATGTCCTGACCTCCTACGTAAAGTGCTCTAAAAAAAATTTAACAACAGCATAATGAGAGAGGACCTTGGTTTTAAAAGAAGAAATAAAGTCTTTTGCAGATCTGAAAAGAAAGTAACTGATCTTCACTAGCTCAAAAGAAATAAAAATAATTTAAGACACATGTGGTCAGAAATATTTAAGTACATCCATGGCAGTACTATGGACCTTCAGTGTAATTTGAACCATTTTAAGTGATACCTTGCACAGGGTTCATGCAATCCTGAAATTCATTTTGACAAGACAAACTTTTCCCATTTCCACTTGCAGTTGCAGAGGAAGAGAAATTTAGAGATCACTGTGGATGTTGAGGGGTGATGCTTGTACTGCCTAACACAGCGCCTAAACTGGACTTTCTGTACCCATAATGACTTGTGAGTTGTAGGTGGCAAGCAAACCTGAGCTATCAGAACTCCAGTCTTTGTCTCATTGCCTGCATACACTTTCCAAGTCACCAAAGGCAAAAATTTCAAGCTGCAAAGAGCAACCTCTCTTAGCTTTGGGTTATATCAGCTGAGCTGAATAAAGCCTAAAGACTTAGAAATATACACAAATGTATAACCCATTATATTTTTTGTGGGCATCTAGAAATGGACATGGAACTAAGTTTAAAATTAGCTATCTGTAGAAGTTATAATCCCTCAGTATATGTTTACAAAATTAATCACAATTTTCCTAATTTCAATAATTTTAGTTTACAGAATCACAGAACCATTTATTTTCCCAATGTTTATCAACCCCTTCTGTCAAAAACTTCCTCATGTCCAGCATTAACCTGCCCTGATGCATCTTGAGGCCCTGTCCTCTTGTCCAGCTGCCTGGGGGAAGATCCCACCTGACTACATCCTTCGTTCACAGACTTTTAGAGAGGGATAAGTTGACTCCTGAGCCCCCTTTTCCACATGCTAAACAACCCCCGTTTAAACTAGTTCAAGTTGTAATTTATTTTCAAAGATACTTCCAAACTTCCCATCAAAAAATCTATTGAAAATAGGATCAAGATAATAAGAACTTCTTTTTTTTTTTTATAGTGGTTTGCACACAAATAATATATTGTGTCCTCTTTTGACTTCAACAGCACGCTGCTGAATAACATCCTCAGAGCTGTGCTAGCATCATTTTCAGAGATTGCTGCAGGAAGATATTAAAGTGCTATTTAAATGGAAGTTGTTAAATAAAAACAGTCTTGCCTGGATTCTGTTACATTTAAGAGACAGGTAAACAAATCAATGCTGCTGAATGGAAAAGATGAGATCAATAGGAGGACAAAGTACATTTTCAAGGCACTAAAAATCTGAAAATATAAAAGTTTTAAAACTGAACAATTACCTGTCTGCATCCTTTTAAATCAAAATTCACAGAATTTATAGAAAGCTAGATATCAGATAATACCATGCATCTGAGAGCTTAGCATTGCAGTTTTCTGATAATGTACCTTTGAAGGCCTAGACTAAAAAGAGCTTTGGAATCATCAGCCATGATTTACGGAAGCAGTAATTCCACTCCTCCCTGTATTTCATGTCATTAAAAAGAAAGATTGGTCTGTCAGATGAAATTCTCCTTCTTCAGGTAGAGCTAAAAAGAACAGTAAAAACTATAGATGAACCACACTTCAGCCAAGTGATTTTCCAAAGATTAGCTACATAGGTACTGAACAAAAGCCTGAGTTATCTCGAGTGTTATTCGGAGCTCCTTTTCTCAGTTTTATGTGCAAGCTTCCTAAAGGTATATCCAGCAGTGCCTCTGGGAGGAGGAAACTATACCAAAGCTCTAGAAAGGCTTAAAAACCAGAGTTTGGTTATTGGCATACAGTCCTAGTTTCTACTTTGGTATAGATAAGGACCCCAAATAAAATGAGTCATAGAACACCAGGTTGAAAGGAACAGCAATGATGGTCTCATCTAACCTTTCTCAGCAAAAGAATGGAGCAGCTTGGCTGCAGAAATAACTTTTCTTCCCTGTAAAGAGAGACATAATTCACAGTTTCAGGGTCTGCTTTCAAGTCTATTATGGGTGCATACACATATAATTTTGTTTTCCTCTCAGTAAAAGGTGGTCACAGCACTAAAAGCAATTGCAAAGCTTAGGAGAGCTTGAGAGAAAATAGATGTGGTAACATTTACAGCAGAAATTCTCTCCCCAGGTTGCTAACATCAGGCAGTCCTTTTCCAAGCATCCCCGTAAGTGTGCAGAAAGTATCTTTCTATAGCTGGTAAAATTTAGGATGCAACTGAAGTGCTGCTCTCTGACCATGCCCCTCTCCTGGCTACTCCAAAAATTAACCCTGTACTGGCCAGAATTAGGACAATCTCCTATAAAATTGATGTAATTTTATTGACCAATGTATATCATTATACACTGGCTTTTGGGGATTTTTCTACTTTCTGAAGCACAACTACACTTAATTTCTCTCCCAGGTTTGCTCTCTGAGTTCAGGTCAACAAACTGTAGCTATCATTCTCATTCAGACATCTTGGTTATCTAAGTGACCATTAGGTTGGTAAAAGAGATGTTTCACTGGTGCTATTAGCCTTAGCCACTAATTTTTCAATTTTTTTGAGCTTTTATTAGTTCCATGCCTTTACTGCTATTTTTCTTAGTCATAAAAAAGGTGACTTTTAAACAACTAACAATTAATTTCTAAATCAGAACAGGTTTCTTGCTGAAGCACATTGTAGATTTGTGAATGGAGGTAGGCGTAACATTTCTGAACTGTGTGCTAAGCCCAAAATCATCCACTTGTTCAAATACTGCTGTGTCTGCAAAGTCATTCAAACTTTGCAGGACATTTATTCAAAGCTTTCCAATATAAAGGGAAGAAAGAGAAAAGGCAGATTGTCTGGACTGCATTCAGAGGCTGTTCTCAGGTTCTGAGAGTAGAGAGTTGCCACTTTAGAAATGTGGGAGAGAGACACCTGATATTGCAGATTATTGAGCAATATACAATTAATTGACTTAGCAGAGATTCTTGAAGTTCCTCACTCACCACAGTCTGAAGGAGGACTTAATTCTTCCTTCCTAACTAATCTCTGTGTCACCCAGATCATTTTTTGCATAGAAAACTGTTCCTAGTTTCCATGAAAGTCTTGTGGCTGAGCCAGCAGAGAAGGGTGACCTAGTTACAGTTTGTTAAATCCTGTTGCAAACCTTGCCACCAAAAGCTGTGTGGGCATCACCTGCTTGGAAACACCTGCTAAAGAGCTCATACAACTATGAATAACCAGACAGAGAGGTACAGCACTTGCTTAAATGGCAGAGCTGTGCATTCGCATCATTTCCATCTCATGGCAACAGTAGGATTATCACCAGAAGATAATCAGAGAACTTCTGCCAGGTAAGACTTCAGCAGTTCACAGAACAATTAAAAACCTGAAGCAGCACTTTGGGGCATGTAAGAGAGGATTTTTTTTTCTTTTAAAAGGTTTTAAATTGTGTTAATATGGTTTTATACATTATTTAGTGACTGCTCAAACAGTGATACACTCTCAAACCTCCAACTCCAACGATTTTGGGGTTTTTCATTTATTGGTGGTAGAAAGCATCCTAAATATCTTTTAAACTATATGGTTTAAAATATTGTTTCAAAATCTAATGGATAAATCTTTTTTTTTTTTCATTCATCCACCTGTCCAGTGCACAACCCACCTTTCTGTCAAGTCTGGACTAGCTACCACAAAAGTTAGTGGGAAACAAGAATGTGACAGCTTGACTTTCAGAAATCTCAGAGCCAGCCAGCAGACAAGCTTTTAAATATTTCCCTGTACAAATGATGTGGAAGAAACTTGCTCTTTGCCTTCCCCATTGAAGTTTCCCACCCCTGTACTCCTGTTCCCCATCACATTTGCTCTCCATCATCGCCTATCATGTGAAAGGAATACCATGCACTGCATTTCCTGCAATCACATGGGAGCTTTCAACATGCAACCACCAGCTAATGTGCTAGAAAATCCTCCAGCAGGATTTAACAGCACACAGGCTGCACAGACCTGACAGGAACAAAGTCTTGCATATTTTCTTCTGTAAGGAGAAGCACTTAGTGCTGATTTCAGAGACAGCAGTGACTAACTCCTAATTACCCCTGTTTCCCACTGAGCAGGAGCCAGTTGCTTCCCCTCATAAACTTTGCATGGATCAAGGACTTTGCAAGATCCAGGTTTTCACAAGTCTTGGATCATGTTTAACTCAGAGAAAATCACATTTCCTTCCTTGCATTAGAGTAGTACATACCAGGAAAAATAGAGCCAGCAGTTGTTTGCCTGCTGCTGATGAAGGGCATGTCATAGGGATGGGGGAAAGGTGCCATAGAAGCCATCCCAAAATGGAAGTTCTAGATGGGTGGACAATGTTTCTGCACCAAATACTGTCCTTCACATCTCTGAGATGAAAAAAACACTCATTTCAGTTAAAAGCACAAATTCTGTTTTCTGAGACATTGATAAATCATTTGGATGGGAGACTATTCACAGCTTTTGGAGAAGTCTGTCATTTTTATAATACTTTTCCATCTTAGGAATCTTACAGTACAAGATCATGTTGTTTTGAAAATGTTAAATATACATAAATAAATGTGTGTTTTCTTGCTGAGAGAGAACTCTGACTCCTATAGAAATCAACCTACAATTGTTTCAATTATTTTCAATCTTCAGATTATAAATAGA
The DNA here is from genome assembly GCA_013186435.1 of Turdus rufiventris. Taxonomy (NCBI): domain Eukaryota; kingdom Metazoa; phylum Chordata; class Aves; order Passeriformes; family Turdidae; genus Turdus; species Turdus rufiventris. The sequence continues at coordinate 1,727,169 of PYHW01009643.1, read as the reverse complement.
AGCCTGGACTGACTAGCTCAAATTTCTAAACTAAGAGAAATGCAACAACAGTTTAAAACAATAACTACAAGGGACATATTCCATAAAATGAGAAGCAAGATATGCATCCTACTAATTCTATTTACTACTGACTTTAATTGATAAGAGATCTTATTGAGTTTTCTAACATTTGATGCAGTGAAATAACTGGAGAGACACAATAAAACCTACAGATTGGAAAGGGCTTAAGGAAATAGAAAACAGAAATTAAAGGAAGTCTTGTGTCCTTTATTCAATCTGTCAACTTCAACCTGTATATTTGAGTTCATTTTACAGCTAAATGAACTCTTTATACTGAGTCCCATTACTATGCATAATATCATCAAATTAATGAAATTCTGTTCTGAAGGATGGACACACAAAATATTTCCTGTGATTCTCTTGCTTAATGCACTGTGCCTCAAGAATACGGACAAAATTTTATTGCTTAATCTTAACTAAAATTGGCTAGGCTTTTCCAAAACACGGGAGTTAAACTTTTCAGAAAAGATCTATGTCAAAAAACCTTCAGAACATCATCAGCTAAAAATTTGTGAGAACTACTATTTACTTAACTATGGAAAGCCAAGACAGGGAAAAAATCAAAGTAGCACTTCTAAGATCTTTTTGAAATATTTCTACTGAAGACTGTTATAAATATTTTATTGGAAGAATAGAAATTCCAACTGTCCCTTGAAAAGCTGTTGTGCTGAATTTAGAGATTCAATTCAACCACTAAAGTATCAAATGGAGATTTTAGTCCTGCTTTTATTGGAAATCAAAATGCAAGTTTATACTGTGGAGCCCCTAATGATGCCTCTATAATAAGCAGCATTTCAGAACTAGACTCAAATGCTGTATGCCACTCATCAAACTGACACAAAAAGAAGAGATTTAGTCTTGAAATAAAATAGTAATTTTTCCAGACAAAAAGATTGCTGAGAAGTTTCCATTTTATTAAAGATACAGAAGAGGGCAGCTGTTGTCTTTGATTATATTTACAAAGTCTGAATCAGTTTTAATTTACTAAGATAGCAAACCAGAATAAATTAATGATCACAATGTGGGGACATATGCAGATAATAAGGATGATCACAGTCCCTCATTTCAATTATAATTTCAGCATGTTGCTGCTGCAAATATCTGTCAGGTTTAAGGAAACAACTGCAGACTATCATTAAAAAGGTTACTGAGAATGGGAGAAAAAAATCCGAGATTAAAATAAAAGGGCTTGTAAAGAATTAAATTGAAAGAGGAATCAAGGGCTCCATACCTGAATTCACTTTATTTGCCAAATGACAGTCTGACAGTGAAATTGTCTTGTTGTTAAGCTTTGAATATGTGCAAAACAAAGAAATTTTTATCCCTTACAGTGATAAATAAGTGTGTTAGTACTTAAGTTGCAGCACTCAGAGCATCCCAAGCCATGTGTATTCGTCAAGTGATCATTTTGCAGATGCAGAAACAAGGACATTAAACTGAACAATGCATTTGCTTTAAAGCCATAGAGAAAAAAATGTCTTTAAAGTTACTGCAAATATGGGGAAAACAACTTCTCTCCAGAATTAAGAGATAAATACAAATTGTTACAATATTCTAAGGATTTCTTGTTAAATTTTGTTTATGCAGTTACTTGAAATGGGGCAATATTTTTTAGCATTTTCCATCCCATAAGAAAATGTACAAATAACAAAACAATGCTAGTTGCAAATCATCTGTGACTTTGGAACAGGAATTAAAAGAACAAGAGAAAATTAATGTGGAACAAGAGGAAATTAGAGAGTGTTTTATATTGCACAGAAAGTAAACAGTTCAAATTTGCAGGAATAAGAAAAGACAGGTAAACACAAAATAAGTCTGACTTTCAGAATTAATTCTGCAGGGTATGGACTTACATAATAGGAGAAAATTATGTCTGCCTTTTTTTCACTGTCTAGTTTAATATTGATACTCTAGAGACCATCACAAGAAACTCTATAAAAGTCTATGAATTTCATTACAAATTTACAGTACTCTGGTGAAGCCAAATACTGTGAAGAAGAAAGCAGCAATCACTGAACAGAACTGTAACATGAAAATCATGTGAAAATAATTTATCTGAGGAGCCGCAAATTGATCCATCTGGCTGAAAGCTGATTTGCAAGAAACACAAGTATCTAGTCCTGTCTGTCCATAAGAAGGAACAATTCATTTTAATTTTTTTTGGTGAAAATTTCTGGAATGAAAAGATTGAATTTGTGGCTATGTCTGAGTAATTCTATTCCCCTTTGCAGTAAATTGTATAGCAAGACTCTGTGCATATCACATGCCTGCAGCATGCATTTCCACTATATGTATAATATGTATAATTTGCCTGATATAATCAGTTACCCCTAAGTATTATGTTAAGACTGATGTGTTGTCATCACATTTGCAGGGATAAAATTATGAGAGATCTCACACAGATCATGGAAGTTTTATGTCTGCCTATATTATGTCTGACCAATTTTTTAAAAATGCATGTCTAGCAATATCAGTTAATTTCTTGCCTACTCCAGTCTCCAACCTAAACCAAAGAAGTCAGATTAAAATCAAAATAATTAGCAATACATCATAACCTGTAGTAACACTGCAACAGGCTCAGCCAGCTGGACAGTCCTTTGTCTCCCTCCCTGGATGCAGGAGGTATGCACAGAAATCCTGTCAGACTCACACATCATGCAGAACACCCAAGGGTTCCACAGGTTTGGATTATTTTGGGTCAATTTATTATCCTTGTCAGACTCTGAAACTCATCATCTCTGGTCCTGACATCTTCTCTGGGGAGCTCAGCCAGAGACTGCCATTCAGAACAGCAATTTCCTCCTTCCTCTCTACATGGATTTACTCTGGCAGCTATCTGTAAGCTCTACATCCTGGGCAGTATAACCTAATCATTCCAGAAGAAGATTTCATTCCACCAACCACTTCTGTTTCAATCTACTCAGGTGTCATTTGTATACTCATTTTCTGTGCAGGGCATAGCAATATTTCAAGTTTAGATTTCTGCTGCAGTCCCTCTCTTGGGAAAATGATAAAAGGTGCTCCTACCAGTATTGCATAAAGATCATGTATGCATAATTGTTTCTGAGGTAGTTAATTTCTTTTTGCTACTGCACAGGTCAGTAAAGGAGAGACAGTCTCATAAAAACTAATTTTATCCCAAATTTATATTAAAGCAGAGTCTGTATGGCTTTCATACGTGGTAAAATTATACTAATTAACAACACTCCATGATAGCTCATTAACTAGAAGCAAATATAAGCTGAGCCCCATCATTAAGTGCTAAAGGCCAGCTAAGGTGATATTCATGTAAAAAATCAGGAACATCAAGGGGTGTAGCTCTAGTACTGTTGATGGCAAGAAAGGATCTTGGAGCACCTGGCTCAGAGTTCACCACTGTGCAGCCACAAGATTTGTCAGACATTCTGGAGTGTGAGGTTGTTCATAGACCAATTAAACCACAGCCCTAGGGGATAAATATGGGAAAGCAGTGAATTTTTTTTTTTTTTTCTAATGCACTTCTCATAACAAGGAGAGGTATGACATAGCACTGTACAGGGACTGAACATTTTTACCAGCATAGCAATATACTGGATAAAACAATTATGAGGTTTAGAAAATACAGGGAGTGTCAAACCATATCAGCTTTTTGCTTCTAGAAGAATACCTAAGAAAAACTTCTATTTATATATTTGAGTACTCCTACTAGAAATCAGGAGGCTATAAAATGACATATTTTATCTTATACTTAATTAGCTGGCTGAAGCAAGGTATTTTGTACCCTATATTGATGGGTTAAGGATTACTTAGGTGCACGGTTCAAAGAACTTAAATTATTCTATCAGTATTCAAAATATATCCATTCATACTAAATCATTTCCACTCTGTCATTCTTCTACCTTATATATAACTGTATTCAGCATTAATAACCATAATTTATTTTCTGATGCAGCCAAGACGTTAGGAAAGATATCTCCAGATTCATTCCTTAAATGAAATTAGGATATTACTCTTACCCATTCAGCTTGTCAAAAAGATGATTTTAGCCTCTCCCTTTAATGCAGAAATGTATATTGCAGAAACATGACCAGTGGTGCACAGCCAGAGAAAACATAGACAAACAGTAGTAGCTTTTAGAAACATTACACAAATTTTCATTCCAGCACAGCCTATCAAGTCAAGAAGAAATATCTATTGAATCCAAAATTTGGTTTTTTTTAAATTCAAGGCTATGTAATCAAAACAACTGCCAAAATGGAATGGGTTTAAAAGTGCAACTGCCTTGTAAAGTAAAAGATTCTCATCAACTTCAGGGAAGAGTCGTAATCAAGATTTTAAACATTCTAATTTATATAGTGCACTGACTTATTATGTATAACAGTTCATGCACAGCATACAACAAGTGAAGTAGCCTAGCAAAAGGCAAATTCTCAGATGGTTGTGTTGCAGTCAAATCATATATTGGCTATTTCAATTATCCTGTACTAAACATGCCCTGTATCTACCTTGTACAATTCAGCATTGAATTTGACCAAAGAAATTTCACAGGAAATTCTTCATATGCTTGCCAGGTATATAAATTTTATACAAACAAAAAAATAACAAAACAAAACAAACCACCAAACAAAAAAACAAAAAAAAAAAAAGGCAAACAAAAAAACAAAACCACACATAACACACACCCCACACCAAAATCAACCAAATTGAACACCTTGTTATTTGTCAATAATGCCTAGAAAACTATAGCACAAGGATTTCAGTTCTCCTCCTAAACAACAAATAAATTCCATGGAAACTAGAACAGATGCAGAAGAATGAGATAAGAAGTATAACCCACAGTGGCTAAGCTACTTTGCTGTGCCATAAGAAACCAACTCTACCATTAAAAAACTTGGCACCAAGCTGGGAGCAAGTGTCAATCTGCTGGAGGGTAGGAAGGCTCTGCAGAGTGACCTGGACAGGATGGATCAATGCCAAATCCAACAATAGGAAGTTTAACAAGTCCAAGTGTTGAGTCCTGCATTTTGGCTACAGTAACCCCTGCTATAGGCTGGGGATGGTGTGGCTGGACAGTGCCTAGGCAGGAAGGGACCTGGAGGTGCTGGTTGACAGCTGACTGAACATGAGCCAGCAGTGTGCCCTGGTGGCCAAGAAGGCCAATGGCATCCTGGCCAGGAATAGTGTGGCCAGCAGGAACAGGGAGGCCATTCTTCCCCTCTACTCAGCACTGGTGAGGCCACACCTTGAGTGTTGTGTCCAGTTCTGGCCCCTCAGCTCAGGGAGGACGTGGAGACGCTTGAGCACATCCAGAGGAGGCAACGAGGCTGGGGAGGGGCTGGGAACACAAACCCTGTGAGGAATGGCTGAGGGATCTGGGGTTGTTCAGCCTGGAGAAAAGGAGACTCAGGGGTGACCTCATCACTCTCTACAGCTCCCTGAAAGGTGGCTATGCTCAGGTGGGGATTGGTCTCTTCTCCCAGGCAACCATTGACAGGACAAGAGGACACAGACTCAAACTGCACTAGGGAGGTTTAGCTTCAATGTTAAGAAAATGTTAGGTTACTGGGTGTTGGAAAGCACTGCCCAGGGAGGTGTTGGAGTCACTGTCCCTGCAGGTTTTTAAGGAAAGACTGGATGTGGCACTCAGTGCCATGGTCTATTTGACAAGGTGGTGCTTAATCATAGTTTGGATGATCTCCGAGGTATTTTCCAGTCTAGTTGATTCTCTATTCCTTTCCTTTAAACTTAGAAGAAAACAATAATACTTTGTTTCACCATTTTGGATGCTTGCAAGGAAGAATTTTTTATTAGAAATGGAATCTAAATCTCTGTTTGTCACACTCAAAGCCGTGTCCTATTTGTTGAGTTTGCAGGGTTTTGTTTGGTTTTTTTCCAGTAAGTATGAAGGGTTCCATATCAAAATACGTCTCCCCTACTTAAGATTATTTTCTAGATTTTACTTAGATTTGAAACTTCTATCTATTCAGCCAAAACAATGCATTTCAACAAGAACTACATGCTTTTGCTGTCAGAAAAAATAACCCTACCCCAAACTAATGATATTTCACTAACTTGGAAGCAATTAGGCACTATGATGTTTAGATTCATGGGACTCTTACAAACTACCAGCATCAGCAGGAATAATTATTGATCTAGACATTAATTTATCAGGGGAGACGTGAAAAAAATCAAGAATAATAAACTTGTAATGTAATAACTGTTAAGATCAAAGAAAAATGTAATGTATGCTAAACATCATACTCAGCCATATCGTCTTTCCCCCTAAAAACTCAGAGAATCATGGACATTTACTGCTCTTCACAGTACCTGAATTTAAAGTTACACTTTCAGACTGCTATCTGTAATCCTATTATAGTACCACCAAATTTCTAGCACTGTCTTCCATGTTCTCTGCTATGGATGTGTCTGGGAAAGTTTGTGATTTTGAATTTCTGTCTTATGGCTACCTCCCTGTGCAAGCATTATAAATTTAGCATCACTGTGGTTTCCTTGGTTTTCACTCCACATGTATTTCTTAACACTGATTTTTATCCTGAGAGCAGTCTAAGAAATAATGTACTCCCAAGCCTGTGACAAAGGCTTTCTAAATGTGATTCTGTGTCCTCCTGTGTTAGTTGGGATTTGAAATGGCATCTCCCTTTTGTTCCATCACAGCAAATCTTCACTCTKGCATTASTCYTGGTTTGGTTCATTTGCAGATCATAAATACCTCAGCTTTTACACTTACTCAAAAGCATTTAAACTAAGATAATCAGTACTTTAAATATTAGTTTAACTAGTCAGAAAGGCAATAATGGCTCAATATTTAAGAGCAACACCTGCAAAGATTTTGGGGGATTTCCTCACCTTTCTTCTGTATTCTTTGTCCTTTTATCCACTCTTTCATCCTTCTTCATTTTACTGGTAATTATCATGTAGAGTTGCAAACGTTTAGACCTGAGAGCAGTTGATTTTTACACAATTCTTCAAAATATAAATATGATAAAATGTTTTTGTGCTATTTGATTGGGACAGTAGGGGAAAACTTCAAAGAGCTCTAACTCCCCTAGGGTTTACATACTTTAAAATAACAGTATATTGCTGGGGGGGAGCAGAGGAGGGGGGAACAACAGACCTTCAAATTAATATTACATTACATTGGCAGCAGGCTTTTACAGACTATTTTCAGGACTGCGTGCTGACTCCCTGGCTTTATGAACAGTTTGATTTAAAGCTTAAAATTATTAAGTGTTCCTACCAGAGTCATAAATAATGCAGTTTATAATATTCCTATCGAGGATATAAAACTACATTTGTCTTCCATTAACAACACGCTTTTTAAGTAGCCTGACCTCTTCAGATATATAAGAACATGCAATTAGTGCAATTTGTCACAGGTCCTTTACATTTTAATAAGATGTAATTAGTTGTCTGTTTAGTCTAATTAACTTTGAAACCCTGACAGTTCTTGCTCTCTGGTATAACTCACAGCTCCTTATTTGAATTGCTAATACTGGACAGAGCACCTCCATACAACAAGAAATTTAAATCTGTGTACCTGTACAGACCAGGAGGCACTGAAGTTACCTGCCAATATTTGCATTAGCTTTTCCAAAACCTTTTTCCTCAATCTGTGACAATATGTGGGAGTCAATAATACAGAGGAGTCACTGTGGGAGTGTTTGGGAAGCAGATGGAATTATTGTACAGTGCTATCAGACTTCTATTGATGATCACACAGCTGAATAATTCTGGTTTAGTCATACTTCTCATATTTCAGACATGATTTAACAAATACATTACAGACTCAGCCCAATGGAGATGTGCATCCTTTGTGCTCTCTGAAGTCAGCCTGCACCTCATGAGGAATCAAGTGAGGCATCAAACACATGACCTTGAAAACATGACATTTTAGTGATCACAGAAAGGTATTGGTTATATGGAAGTAACACTGAACAATGAGGTAAAATCTCCAGAACAGGTACATGTTAAAAGCTCTGCTATTCAGATTTCAATTTTTTTTTTTTAGCTATATGATCTGACAGTATATACTGATTTGAATGCAAATTATTACTTTAAAATATGACAGATTTATTTTACATTCTTCTCAGGATTATTTTAATTGCTTAGAGGGCTGAATTTGCAGATAAATGACACAATTCAACTGAATAGTAAATAAAGTGCAGATTTTGTCCTCTCCTGAATAAAATCATTCTATGCAAGTATACTCAAAACTTAATGATCTTCAGAACTGCAGAAATAGGAGAATGTAAGAATCTGTACAGAAGAAAAAGAGCATGGAGAGAACCTTTCAATGAAGTGTTGATTTATGTTCAAATTGAGCATATATAATATATTCAATTGAAGGTTTTGTGAGTTGAAATAATATAATTTTTTTTTTAATCCTGAAAAGAGGAATAATTTCACAGTCTCAGTGCATGGCTCTCCCAAAATGCCAAGTAAGGGGATGTATAAATCTCACCTACTATAACATATAGACACTGACAGGGACAGAATGAGCACCAAAGCAAATATGAAGCAGAAATGATTTTTTATTACTTTAGGTATTTCTTGCTGTCAGATAAAAATGAGAGCATTACTAAAAATTTTACAGAATGACAGCTATGCCTTATGGATAACTTCTACAGTTTGATATATGAGGCAGAAAATGTGAAAAATATTGTGAAGCACCACCTTGACACAATGATGGAATGCCACAGGAAGCATGCTAACTCCAGAAGAATGTAGTAGACCACTGTTAAATAAAAGGAGACTTCAGGTCCAGCCAAAAAAAAAAACCAAAAAAGAATTAACTAAACACTCTGTCTTTGGAGAACAAAAGTTGCAAAGCTGCCCAAGTTCTGATGGTCTAGTTTGAACAGGATTACCCCTTGGAGTTTCAATAGATGCAGAGGATTTTGCAAACATTTGTGTTGCACCCCTTACAAAACATCCGAGGGCACAGCAGTCCCAGCATCACAGATTTAGAAATACGTAAAATTTGTTATTAACTAATAGTAAGCAACAGATCTCAGATCTCTACTGGGGAGTAAAGGGTTTAAATATTGCATATCTGAGAGGCGAGAAGCAATCTTTCATTTAGACATGAGGAAAACTTATTTTTTTAATCACAGCATTGCAGACATGCTTGGAATCAGAATCATCCGGGCTGGAAAAGACCTCTAAGATCTAAGACCTCTAAGAAATGTGAGAGGTGCTTGCAATATATTTGTTTCAGAGCACATAAGCAAATAAGGTCGTCTTTAGAAGACTTTTCTAGCTCCAGAACCTTTCAAAGTGTTTTAATCATAGAAAATAAAAAGTAATTCCTAATAGGCAACAACATTTGAATGGAGGCAAGCTTGGATCAATAGCAACCTGGGAGATATTATTCAGTTTCATACTGTATATTTTAAGTGAAATAATTGTTGTGTGCCTATAAGGAAAAATCACAGCAAGAGTTCTTATATTAATATATTCTAAATTAACTTGTGCCAGATGAGAGAGTCCAGTGAAGAATTTTGGCACTGTTGACAATAGCTGACATGCAGGTATGATTGATGTCTGCCTTCCCTCCAAGGATAAATGGAAAGTTGGCAAATGCCACATATACATAATGTCTTGAATTTTAAGCCAAATTGGTTTTCAGACATCTTATTTGACATTTCTCCCTCATACTTCAAATTGCTTTTTTGTGCATGTTGAGTGTTTGTAGAATATGTTTTGCTGTATGGTCTGGTTTTATCACATCTCCTTTATAAATTGGCAAAAAAAGCACTGCTTGTAGCAGAGATGAAATAGAGATTACTCCTGTCAAAAAAATGTTTAAAAAAACAAATGGTCAAGAAAAAGAGAGGTCTTTGTATTGAGTCATTAAGCAGTACACTGAATTTTTATTCCACTCACTCTAAAACTGCCACCCAGGCTACTGCTGCTATGAGGTAGCAAAATAATAAAGGAGAACTTTGGTCTTTCTGATGAGTGCTAGGAAGTGAAAATAACAAAAGCATGGGAAGCATTTCAAAGGTCTCATTAGCATAGGGATGGTCCTGCTGCAGCAGTCTAATGAGGGTCAGGGAGGACAGGAGAGGTGTGACCTCAGGAACACAGATCTCAGGACATGACAGATGCCAGTGCAGCTTTTACCCAGCGTCTCCTGTGATTCTGCCATGCTGCTGTCTCTGGTTTGTCATGTTCCATGCCTGTTACTGAACAAAATAACGTGATCTACGCTTCAGGGCTTCCTTCTATTCCTGCTTCTGTTTCAACAAATAGGGAAAAAAAATAGCTGAGTTTATAAGCTTATGGGTTATATATTTACTCCTGGGAGACATCCATAAAGCCTAGGGCAACAAATGTGAGTGTGGTATTTTCTGTTACAGTCAGAACTCTGCTATTTCTGTGTCTGTGTTACAAGAACTTGGTGAGCCAAGGTCTGGCTGTGAGTGGAAAACTGCAGCAGTACCTGGAGATCAGCAAACAGACACTTGTTTGCTGAAACACTATTAAGCAGAGCACATTGATTTGCACTCTGTCATCTTCACCAGCAAGCAAAATAGATAAAATCCTCAGTAAAGAAGGTGGAACTCCAGATATTGATCCCCAGACTCATATTGACAAGTTCAAGTTAAAACATAAATATAACCAGCCTGAGTTTCACCTCAAGTTAAATCCCTAGGCATGCTGGCAGTGTTCGAAAAGTGAAAATTTGCCTACAGGCAAAGCAGTTTGTTGGAACTGCAGCACTCCAATTAGGAATACGGATGTGTGAGTAGCTGTAAACATCTCAGCAGGTGTTGACCATGTCTTTCCACTTCTCCATCAATTAAAAAAAATTTAAAAAACCAACTTAAAAAGACAAAGCAAATAAATCAACAGAACCCAACAAAACCCCAAGAGCTAGCCATCTGGTATCCTACAGACTTCCTTCTTCTCAAAACATTTAAATATTAGGCTAACATTTGCACTTTCTTCATGCCTGAAGAGTAAAACCCCAAATCAGTGTTGAAATGGGTATGGGCTCATCTCTCAACATTTGGAGACTGAAGAACCAGTGCTTCACAAGTTTTCCATTTTAAGATCAAACTAGCTTGCATCAATTTATTTTATAGCAAATAACTTTAATATTACAGGCTAAAGTTCATATTAAATTCTGATTCTACTCTGAAATATTAAATTGAACCTTTCCTCCCTTAACATTTTTGAAATCATATTCATTGCATTAGTCACGATGCAAACTGTCCAGCTCTGTCCTGGAGTTATGCCTTTGAAATACACACAATAAATCTGTATTAATAATACAAAAGGAGCTATGATGAATGAAGATGCTCCTTCCCAGTTCTGGAATATACAAAAATTGATTGATGAGTTGAACACCTATTTATTTTAGATCAATTTTGCTGGTGAAGCCCTGAGAGGATTCCTCCATATGCTAGATTATCCAGGCTAACTGTTAAATCCAGAAGAAAAAGCACCAAGGAGCACTTGGCAGGATTGAAATTGCATCACAACATATAATTTGATACAACTCTGCTGAAAACAAGCTGAAAGAAAACTGCTTTAAGCTGTTGTAGTCTATCATTAGAGCCAGATCTAAGCTGACATTGAATGCTACTTACCTTAATATCCTTGTTATCCAAGAAACACCTTGATGGCAAGATGACAAATAGTTTTAACTATTGTCACCATCATCACCTTGTTTCTCAAAACTGGATGAAAGCCTTAAATGTTGAACCTCTCATTAGATACTTTCCATGTCTCTTTGCCATACTTCTTTCCAAAAGTACTGAAACAGAACCTTGTTTAACATCAGAACTCAACAGGTAATTAGCACAGGCTAGAAATCACAGAGTAGCCTATCTGAAGATAGTTTAATAAAAGCAACAGATATCTACATTCCACTGCTCATCCATTGCATGCAACCACATAAATCTTAATTCTCACTCCCTCTATTGGCACAACTGCAAGGAGGTTTTTGCAACTGTCTGTTGATCACTAGCTTATAATTAATCTCTCCCATTTAGTCTAGAACTCCTGCTGTCTAGCTAACTAAAAGCACTAATCAAACAATCTATCAGAGGTCCTGGAAGCATTAGAGAAGAGAAGAACATACTTTAACTCTCTTAATTTCTCTGCCACCACACTCCTGGCACATTCACTTTGGGACTCTGCAAAAAAGAAAGAAAATACACTGGGTTTTTTTAAATATTCAATTTCAAAGCACAAATAACACAAGAAGTGGCAAGATGCAAACTGCTGCTAACTGGAATCGTAGGATATAAAGCAATCCTTCCAGTCTTATAAAATGAAACCAGGTCAAATCAACATTGTCCCAAATTCACTTCATAACCCAGTTCAAAACTTCTTCTTGCCATTGACAGATGGCTCAGTGTCCCAGAGCAATACCAATGCATGCTTCAGTTTACACCTCCCAAAATTGTAGTGATTTAGACAATACACTCTCTGACAACTCCCCCAGGCCAAACTGGAGTGGGCAGTTGAATTCACAATACAGGAAGAAAGTACCTGGTATTTCATACTCTGTGGGCTTCCTAGCATTTCACCCACATGAAGTATGCCATGGAATTCAAGGGTTTGAAAGAGACTTTACCAGTTATCATGATGACCCTTACAAAACTCTACTTCCCAGCACCTCATCAAGGTGCTGCACTATGAGCTGCTTAGATTTCAAGAACATTCTAACAGATTTAAATATTTATGCAGTCTTTTACTTCAAGATTTCTTATGTATTTAGCAAATAAACATCATATAAAAGAATTGTTGTTTTGTTGTTGTGGTGGTGGTTATTATTGTTAAAAATATAATACATTTTATTGGTTTGACTTTTGCCAGGAAAGCAATTGTGATACATTATCATTCCTAGAACTGTTACAAGAATTGCAAATGGAAAACATACCGAGCAGAGTTATTTGCTTTCTGCAACAGGCAGAGATTCATTTTAGGTGTCAAATGACATTTGACATTTAATGTGAAAACCAAGCTACCTTATAGTTAACTATCTTGTAGTAATAATGATAGAGCAACAAAGCATTTTAGTTCTAGCAATGGATTTTTTGGGTTGCCATAAGTAAATGAAAACACATCTTATGATCAATACCTCACACTTGGAAACTGGTTTTTTTAAATCAGTTTTTGGTCTATTGAAGGGCTGAATCCTCTGCACATCCTATTTGGGATTAGATTTTTTTTTTTTTTTTTTTTTTTTTTACATCAGAGCTAGCTAAAATGCTGAGAGGTTTAAATAAGTGTTCCAGTTACTTTCATATTTTTTTAGCAGTGGAAGACATCTTCCACTTTTGACAAAGTATGTTTCACACTAAAATAATGCATGAACTTGTGCAGAATATGATTTGTTTTGGTGAAAACTCCAACCATCCTCAAGTTATACCTCATGCCCACCTTTGTCCTGGGGGTACATAGTCTGAAGTTTTTGAGTCTGTTTTTGAAAGCTATTAGATGTCAAGAGGCTGAAGTCATTTATTTCTTGTAAATTCAGATGTCTTATATGTATTTATACTCTGTCCTGGCCTGAACCCTACAATATTTGTTGTACCTTAACTAAACAATTGTAAATAATCAACAAGACTTGAATCAGGACTGTAGACCAATATTCAGACAGAATTTTCCATTCGAGACTGTAAGATTCTGACTGATGTGATGCAGAAATTGAGAGCTGTTTTCTAAGCAAGGCACTGCTAGAAGCATAAAGAATGGCAGAAAACAGGGCCAGTTGGAGGCAGCAGAGATGTGTGTGCAGATATATGACATTATGTGTATACACCACTGTAGCAGTTCTTATAGAATTAATTTTACATAAGTGTGGAAACTCCCACGTTGACACAGCAGGCAACACACCAGCATTTCAAGGAAAAAGTGTTGTATTTTGAGCTTCATTAGTACTGAGATCAGTTAGATGCACAAGGGAGTTTCTTTGTCTAGGAGAGGCCAAAGTAAGAAGTTGTGCACTTAGAATGAAAAAGATACATAAATTAACTATATAACATTTGCATGCAAGGCTCTTTATCAAGGAGGCCAACAATTTTAATTTTTAAAAAAAATTAATAACCATCCCCTTTTGTTTGTTTCTTCCATCAGTGTTTACTGAAGCTATAAAACAGATTAATTTCACATTTCAGCAGCATAAGCCCAGTCAATTACCAGATGACATCCATTTGCTGTATCTCACAAATGAGCAGTTCCCATCAACGATTTAATTGATGCCTGTTTCACACGAAATTTGCTCCTCAAGCAAATTAGCCAGCTTAGAAGTTCACTGGGCCTGTGCAAGGACATCAGTACTACATCAGCTTGCACATGCTGCACACAGATACTTGATTTATCTCATGAGAGCAATAATTCTTTCCTGACCCAGCCTGTGTTGTGAATAATAAACAATCCACTTTTGACCCAGTTCATGCTGCTTCCTCAGTCAGTAGTTATGGTTTTAATTAGCCATTGCTTTCACAGAGTTTTAGTTTGTTTTTTAGTTTGCTCTTTATAAATCAGAGATGACATTTAGTCTAACTAACCAAACCACTGAAGCAGAGGCAAAAGGAAGCAACTATACGTGTTTATGTTAATCTCTTTAGAGACCAGGATTATTTGGATTAAAATGAACAGCCATTCAAATAGTCTTTTCCTCATCCAGGGACAGCTAATAATCTGACCAAAAATACTAGACCATTAAAAAAGAAAATCAACTCTCTGCTAACAAAGAATGTGTTTCAACCGCATAAAATCCTTTCCCCTATGGAAAAAAAAAATAATTTCACCGGTTTAGAACAAGGTTTGAAGTGTGAATAACACATTGACACGTGGTAAACTGGGTCAAATTTTAAATGTACTTCATAAGCCAATAAAAATTCTCCGGAAAAACCTGTATTTTCCCTCTTATTTGTAATGTCATTGGTTTCAGAGAATCAGGAAGTGCTCTTATTAATGGGATTAGCATCTACTCTCAACATCATATGTGATTCTTGCAAAGGGGTTAAGCTTGTTAATGCTACATAGTGCAGTATTTTTAAATTGAAATATCATGTGATACTAAATTAAATGCCTCAGAGAAATCAAAGTATCTAATAGTGACACAGGTGTCTTTGAGCTCTGCTGAAAACAAAAGCTCACCTGTCTGAGAAGAGGCTCCATAGTGACACGCCTAATTATATTTATATGATCTAATTTTTAGAGCTGATTCTTCTACCCAGGAGCTGGTTTCAAAGCAATGGATGGATCTGTGCCTGTTCCTTGTCATCTGGGCTGCAGTAACAGCTCAAGTGTCTGTAATCTCAGAAAGGATCCATTCACACTCCCAACACACACACCTGGGCTCTGCTGCCAAAAGCGGAGCCTGAGAGACCCGTGTGGGTCTCAGTGGGCAGAGATAGGATGGAATCGAACCAGAGGCTGTGGGACACCAGGACAGCACAGAGGGGTTTGTCTCTGCCTGACCTGCTGGGGAGGGGGTGCCACAGCACAGCCCTGCAGAGAGGAGCCTGCCAGAATTTGGCGATGTCTGATAGGTCACTTAATGAGAATTACCATATAATGGAATGCTGTGTCTTAAAGAAGTGCATAAAACCAGCTCCTTTCTTTAAATAAATTATTCAATTCCCTGCCGGTTTGAGTCTGTGCCTTGGTGGTTCACAGGTCTCCTGGGAGTTTTGGGGTTATTCCTTTTTCTCCATTTAGTTCCAAGAGGACTAAGGTGTTCATTCCAACTTTTCTAAAAGCAGAACATCAGAATTTTAAAGCCCTGTAAGCATGAAAATTACTATTCTCCTGGCACTTAGAATCATTTTCAACTTCCTTCTCAGTTGCCTGCTAAAGTTTTAAAAACATTAAAGCCCTGCTTCCAGCCTGCAAGTTATTTTGAAATTCAAATTCTGCGACTTTTGAAGTAGAATTGTTTCACAGCTGTCAGGAAATATAGAGAGGCAGAATTGTTTCTCCCAAGTCACAAAACAGCTTAGTATCTTACCCAGAATAAATATTTCTTTATGGGTCAGATCATGAACAATTTATTTTTTCATACATTTACAGACATATAACCAGCAATGTTTTATAGAAAGGATGTTTAACCTGAAGAAGGACTACAGAAAAATGGAGTGCTTCAAAATCTGATCAACAATGAAAAATGTTCATGTAATGCAACTTCTTAGAGACCACTGCAGTATTCATGTTTAAAGCTGCTATTAGAGTAAAAATATCCTGATGCTTTCTTTGGATCCTTTATGAATTTAAGATGAAGAAAAAGAGAAACTCAAGAAGAGGGAGACGGAATTCAGACATTTATGCAAAAGGATGGATTAAATTTCAGCGTTCACTTTGCCTCAGGTACACTTCAGGGAAATTCATGACATAAATATGCATGTATTTGTGCAAATAGGCATAAATCCCACACACCATTTTAACTCCAGTTTTCATTTTGAAATGTGGGGAGAAAAGACAAATATCTCTTCACTGTTCTCTTTTTGTACACCACCATACATGGTATTTGTTTTGAGAGTCTTTCAGCTCCCAAGAAACTGCAATATCCTAATTCGACTGTGCTACTGGGAACCATCAAAAAACTCATTTTGACAGGCAACTTGGTAGCTCTACACCTTACCTCTAACGGGCAAGAAACTCAGGTGTCCACTAAATGTCTGTGACAACTCCCACACCTGCTTCTAAGCCCAACATGGCAAGAAATGAGGTCTGAGGTGAGAGCTTTCTCCTAATATAAAAAATGTTCTGTAGTTTGCAATGAAACTGCTGCCAACAGCATTGGAACCACACTGAGCAGGGCAGCACAGAGCCAGGTGACACTTCCATTGCACAAACTGTAATGGGTCAGCCAAGGGAAATTTCCACCAGAGGAAGATACAAGCAGCATGTGGCAGCATACCATGGCGTGCACCAGCACAGCTTTGCAGCTTCTTTTTCCCCATCAGCAAGCTAAGAAGCAAACTAGGCTCTGAAATCAGCCTTGGCCACCTCACCACCCCGCTGCTGCATAGGCAGTGGGAGCATAAACACTGTGGGCACTCCTGTCCCATGCCTGGAAATGCTCAAGGCCAGGTTGGATGGGGCTTTGAGCAGCCTGGTCTGGTGAAAGATGTCCCTGCCCATGGCAGAGAGCTGGAATGGGATTATCTGTGAGGTCCATTCCACCCCAAAGCATTCTGTGATTCTGTGATTCTGTGATTCTGTGATTCTGTGATTCTGTGATTGATTCTGTGATTCTGTGATTCTCTGATCTGCTTAGGGCACCTATGTATGCTAAGCAAAAAGTTTGGGGGCAGTGGAAGATTTCAGTCTAAACCTCACCAGTTTGTTTAAGTGAGTCAATGAGACAACTCAGGTGCTGGAGAACTGGATTAAAAATAATTAAATTGTCTTTCTTGCATATGAAATACATTTGTATATATATTGTTTTTGGTTTGGAAAAACTAGTTCAGTGTCTGCTGTATATGGCTTCAAAATGGCTTAAAAATTACTGTATCATGCTGAATGGAAATCTTTAACATTTTTAATCTTGCAAATAATATTTCAACTGTTCTACTTTGTCTCCATTCCAGTTTTGAGAGCAGAGTTTTGCTATTCTAAATGCCTATGTATTCTCTCAGTTCCTCCTCTTTCTGTGTGTGTTGATCCAGAATTCAGTCTTTGAACTGAGTAACTCCTCCTCCTGGAAGTTTCATTGGACATTAGCTGGCAGCTCCTGGGGGAGCAGTGGGCTCTGACTGCAGTTTTATCTGAACACCTCCCACAGCAGTCAATATCTTACAGCAACTGCCAGTTGTAATTGTAATAGTAATTCCTACTACATGTTTCAAAATTAACCGTGACAGGCACTATAAACTGATTTTCTCTGCTTTTCAGTAAAATAATTCTTATTCTTTGCCATGATGTTCAAAACATACATGGATTTGCAAGACATTCCTCCTCTCTTTCTCACTACTCTGCGCAATATCAAATTATGAAATGTACAGAAGACATATAAAGCAAGGAAATAAATAGTATAAATAAATATTTATTTTCTAACATTTATTTTATGACTTTTTTTCAATATCACCCCAGTTTCTCCCATTTCACAATTAATAAAATTATTAAAAATTTAGAAATACCTTTATTCTTAGATCTAGATGGAGGACTTTTTATATGTAATAGTAATTTCTAAAAATTGTAGAAATTGCTACATCTGCAGCTAAAATTCTAGCCTCTGAATGTTTGAAAGCCAGTCTGAAATCTACTCACCTTGAAATGAACACTATCAGACCTTTTAAATAGTCATCCATTATTTTCAGATCCCATTTGCTATAGGAAAGGAAATAATATTTCAGGAAAGTTTGATGCTTTGTAGCTTATCTGGTGTGTGCACAAAGGCTAAGAAAAGCCAGCTAGCCAGTTTTTGAAAACTCTTTTGAAAAATTCTGAAGACAGAATTTTAATTTGTGAGCTATACAGAACTTCCACCAGCATTTTCACTAAAACTAAAATCCGACTTAAAAGTGGAAAACAAAAAAGTGAAAAATATAAAAGTGAAAAACAAAACCCCAAAATCTTTCAACCTGCTTTTACCTCTGTAAATGTCAGAGGTTTGGCACAGTTGTAGCTGCATTCTGAGGCTAATTAGAACTTCTCAGTTTTTCCTGGAGGTAACATTTAATAGAGCACTCCTCTGCAGTATCTCTTTGCTTCTGAAACAAACAGCAAGCAGAAAAACAGTTCCAGTAGGGATAGAAAGAGCCACCAGAAATAAAGCAGTACATTTTGACTGTGAATGTGGGTCAGACAAAAAAGTTCATTGCCATATCATGACACTTACTCTTTGGAGCTATGCCATTAATAAAAAATAAATTGAATTTTTCAGAACATGTAAAGCAGAGACTAAACTTTTCACTTTGCAAACAAATAAAGTTTCCTGCTTTCTTTGTACATACACTGGCTTTCAATCACATCTTAAAATATGTTGTTTTTTCATTAGAGAAAGAATAGAATTCCAAACATCATGGTTGTGTACACTCTAAACTTTCCTTATTAGGTTATAAAGCTCTGACTCCTTAATATCTCATCAGTCCACAATCTTTAACAAGCCTTTCCCAACTAATAAGTCCATTCCCCTACCACAACTGTGAAGCTCAAAAATCACAAAATCCACCAGCTCTGCAACTGTTCTAATTTATAAACTAGTTCATATCCCTGCCAGATTCCATATCTGGATCCACATATTCACTTACACCTGAATCAGCAGGGCAGCATACAGAGAATGTTTTGGCTGTAAATCAAAGACAGATGGAATACAGTGAGAATATGATTATTTTCTGCTATCTAGTGATGGGTTTAGGATTCAGCTCTCAAGTTTCCTCATTATCTCTGTGTTTTCTGCACTCTTCGAGGGAGGAAAGAGCAAGAGAGTATGGAAATGTTTTTATGGAATGCAAGGAACATAGGGCATTCTGATTTTGGGGAGGTGACTGGAAGGGTAAAAGGGAAAGAACTTGTGGGTTGAAATAAAGAAAATTTATCAGGGAAAGAAAAAGCCACACACACAAGCAGAGCAAAGCAGAGCAAGGAATTAATTCCCTGCTCCCCATGGCCAGACAGGTGTTCACCCATCTCCAGGACAGAGGGCCCCATCACAGGTGACAGTGACTAGGGTAGGAAACACCATCAGCCTGAATGTCCTCTCCTTCCTCCTTCTTCTCTTCACTTTGTACACTGAACATGCTGCCATGCTCTGGAATATCCCTTTGGTCCCTCAGGGTCACTCATCCAGGCTGTGTCCCCTTCTCAAGCACTCCCAGCTCCCTCAACAAAGAGCAGAAAAGATCCTGGCTCTGTGTCAGTAAAAACTGCTGGCCACTCCAGCAGAACAACTGGCTGACAGCAGGAAGATGCAGTGACACACAGACTTGTCATACCTTTGACACAAATTTGTATTGAAATAACAAGAATAGAGCACAAGGATTCAAAACATTTGCAGAAATGTTTTACAGGGAAGATGTCACTGATGCAGCGTTTGCCAATTCTAATGAGATGTCAGTAGATATGTCAGTGCAGATACATGTGCTTTTTAGTGTTGGAGTATCACAAAGATATATGTGCCTACACCTAGTGCAAGGTCTAGGCACAATCACAGAATAATTGCCAAAATTATATGCCACAGTAAAATTCCTCTTGGGTGTTTGAGCCTTGAGTCTTGCAGATTCCTTCTTTGGTTAATCCTAATTTCATACCTTGGCTTGTGCTGAGGCCCTTAGCTAACTATCTACTGACTTTACTGATGTTTTTAAACACAGTAAACACTAAACCAAAGATTTCCTAAATTTATTACCAACCCAAACACAAAACTATAATAGTCTGAAACAAGCTTTGTTGGGTTTTGTTTAAATTGCAGAGCAAATGTTTATGCTCCTGCATAGCAGGGTTTTTTTCTTCACCAATCACAAATTTTGCCTGCCAGCATCTACTGACTTTTTCTTTATATCGATAATTGGGCTTAAACTTTGGAAACCAGCAGGTTCTGGAAAACTATAAATGCTGAACAATTTTGGAGATGTTCCTGTCTCCTGATCACTCCTTTTTCCAGGGCTTGACATCCTCTTGGTCCTGGTAGCTACATTTTGCCTTGTGGCACATTAGTATTTATCAGCATTTCTCAGCTGAATATTTTATCTTCTCTTCACAGAGCAGTGAGGGTGGATGAAGGCACTTTGGACCTGATAGTAATTTATCTGATAAGGAGCTGGGTGTTACTGCATCTCACAAGCCACTGGAGTATCCTGTTGCTATGGATGCACAGTTCAACTCTGCCCTTTGCTGTCATTATACCCTGCAGTACATTTTAAAGGCATATTTAAAAAAAAACACCACACTGTGAAACTCAAGCATGGATTGTGCAATCACAGGTTTTTATGCAAAGACCACAGCCTTATGCATGGTGATATGAATAGGCATTTTCATGTTTACTTGTCAGGTTTGTATTCAGAGGGAGAGGTTTAAGTATTTCCTATACTTTAACCATTGTTTCCAAGCAGGTTATAATCTTCTCCTGTGGAATTTTCACAAAGAAATTAGAAGGGGAAATAAAAGGACTTACAGTGAAGCAAGGTGATATCAACTTTTTAGGATTATCTATATTCTGTCCATAACACTGTATAATATCTTTATTATTTCCATAAAAGCTTCTGATCTACAAATCCTATAGACACCATCTGAAACAGCTCTGAGCTTTTCCCACCTATGGAGAAGTTAGGGTGGAAAACAGAACATTTCCAGATATGTTAATGAAATCTATCTTTCACCTCTAAGTTTTGTGTAAGTTGACAAAAGAAGGAAGAAACAAAATTTTGGGAGGTTGTTTTTGGTTTTTCTTTCCCTAAGTTTGAGCTTTTTATTTCAGGGAGGCACATTATTTTCCAATTATTTTTCCTACACAGTATTTTTCAAACACTGGAGGGCTCAAGCTATTCTGCAGCTCAGTAGGCAAAGCACAGACTTTGTTGGAGTCATGCAATTAAAAAGTTTTGATCAGCTCTCTGCCAGGATATAAAAGGTAAGCAGCTCAGGCAGGCAGCCACAGGATCAGCACAGAGACAGGAGTTCATCTGCACCTCTACAACACTGTTTGTGACTGAGAGTCCAAAAAGTCCAGTTCATTCCTGTGTCATGTCCTGAAGCATCTTTCTTCCACCTCAGCTCTGATGGGATAATTGGAATTTAGTTGTCTATTCCCATGGGGTACCTCCAGCTGTTTTCTTAACAGGTTGTATCAATACACCAGTACAAAAATTCTTCTAAGCTGAGAAATACCATAAAATGGAGGAAATGTTATATCTGTGACTATTTAATTGCAATCTGAGCATGGCCTTGCATTAACCACTTACTACTCTTGCATAGTAAACAGTTTTATGCCATACATTTGCCAATTGAAGTTCACATCCACTTAAAAGTAAACTCAGTCTCAATCTGGTAAGGCAAATGTATGGAGTATTTGAATCACAATAATTATGTTTTTATGAGTAGAACACACATTCTGCCTGATCTTTTACTTCCCAGATTTCCTAATCCCTAAATTTCCTAATGCACAAGGATTTCAGAAATGAAGATCCATACATTGTTTTTACTGACTGTCCCAAATTTCAGCTTAGTGGGCCCTAATTAAGAATAAACCAAGACTTTTTCCAGTAAGGCTGAAGGAATCTTTTTCCTCCATCTCCCAATTCACACTTATGGTTATCTGTCCTCACCAAGCAGATAACACCTGAAATATAAATGTAGTATATATGTGAGCCAATGTAAAAATATCATGAGTGAAATAGTAAATTACCTTCCCAAAAATTCCACAAGGAACTGAGTACAGAATATGTATATTTCTTTGGACATGAAATGCCTCTTATTGCCTCACATCAAGGGAAAGAAAATCCTTCCTAAGAAGGAGGGGGATTGCTATAGACAAAAGAAAACAGGTAGGTGTTGTCTTAGGTGAAAGTGTAAGATGTAACCAAAAGTCTGTATTCTATCACCATCTCCACAAGCTGCTAAAACCAG
>PYHW01009643.1:1667064-1700144 GCA_013186435.1 Turdus rufiventris | reverse complement strand
AAGAAAAGAAAAGAAAAGAAAAGAAAAGAAAAGAAAAGAAAAGAAAAGAAAAGAAAAGAAAAGAAAAGAAAAGAAAGAAAAGAAAAAAAGAGAAAAGAAAAAAGAAAAGAAAGGAAAAGAAAATAATCTGAAATAGTTTCTTCCTGTGACACTGCCTTGGAAAAGCAGTTGCACAGTGTATGCCCACTGCCATCTACAGACAGAGAGCAGTGCTCAGACAGCCCAGGGACAAGAACTGGTGAGCTCAGGATGTCCCCATTCCCCGACTGGAGCCACTCAGCAATCTTTAAGTGCACTAGCTCAGCTTTCAGGAACCTACACACATTCTAAAATTGTCTGTGACAAAAGCAGCAAGGAAAACATAAAAGACAGCAATTGTAATGCACTTGATGTGCCTACTGGCAACGACAGCACAGAAGAAAATCATATCCTTTTAAAATACATCCTAGATTAAAAAATAAAGGCAGTTGCTATAAATACATGTACCATAATCGTGTTTACTTTTGGTGAAAATTGACAGGAACATTTCCAACATCATTGGGGGAAGCACAGACAAGGATTTTATGTGGAGGGAGCTGAAAAGACAAGTGAATCAGCTGTGTGAACAGTAGCATGTGATGGCACTGAGACTTTCCTGTAAGAATGATCTTTCCACAACAACATTAAAAGTAACTGCAGGCAACACAGCCAGCACACAAGGTAGAATATTCCCATATTCCCATCATCATCTCTTCAAAGCAACACCTTCATTAAAATTATCCCATTCCACAAAACACTTATTTTCTAAGTTCATGATGAATCAAGGAAGCCCTAATTTTAAAATAAAACAAAATGGAAACACCACTTGTAGAAGAGGATGGTTTAGAATTCTGCCTCCAGATGAACATAAAGGCTTTGAAAAGTAAACAGCACAATTTCAAAACAAAAGTTTCCACAGTTAGGAATAAAGCTGAGCTGGAGTTTCAGACAAACTTTTCTAACATTTTAAATGAGCATTTCAAAAACACTTTGCAGAATGTGCCCATTTTTTTACTGGTTTGTGGAAGTACTTCAAGTTTTGGGTTTTTTTCTTTTCCCAAAAAGTGACAAGCAGTGTTTAAATTTTCATTTCATTAGGTTAAATATGTCGCTTTAATCAGATTTTGCTGTGATCAGAGAAACAAAGGCAAAAACATTGAATAGAAACTGTTTAGGGCCTTTGAAATAGCACAGTTATTGTCAAGATCTTACAGCAAGAACATTTTCATGAAGCAAGTATCAGGAATATTACACATATTGAAATAAATATATTTTTACACCATCTTCAAAGTAATAATTTTAGATAATTCACTTCCCATGCTCCTGACTCCTGAATATAAAAAGGAGGGACTCCCAAAGCAGAGAATGGATGAATAATTGAATTGTAAAATGTACCTGGAGCCAAAGAAAACTCCAGAAAGCATGGAGCAACTTTATGCCTGTGGTCATAGCTTCCACCATCATCCAGTACAAAGGAATGAAAAAGAGAAGAAGTTATAGGATAATACTGTCCTGGGTAGACAGAGCTGTATTTTATGGAAGAAGTCTGGAAGCACATCAGTCTTCTCTCATGAGTTTCTAACTTCTATTTTTACTGTGCAACAAAACTGTCAAGTTCTTTTGGTTACTGAGAACTCTCTACCTTTCCTGTCAAGCAGTATAACCTATAAATATTTCAAAATATACTCTATTTATCTCTGTTCCTCTTTAAACTGTGCAGGAGTATGGAGAAACATTTATGAATCACACCCTGTTTTTTGCCTTTAATGAGATGCAGAGCGTTATAAACCCATGCATACACATCAACTGCATCAGCCTCATTAAGAACATTAAAAACATTTCTTTCTATTGAAGAAAATTAAAAATATGAGGTTACATGATGAAAGACTTAAAATTGAAGGATGATAATTAACGTGGAGGTGGCTCCTTGCTAAACTTTCTGTGTTGCTCCTGGAATCTAAAACACAGACTAGCACATATTCAATGTGTATTAATGCAAGACAACATTGCCAAGGTGTTTAATTTCTTCATCCCCTGCTTCTGCTTGTCCAGATAACCTAGAGGATTCTTTTTTATTCTTTTTTTAAAATTTATTTTTATTTTTATTTATATTAAAGTCCCCACACTGGCATTTTGAGAAAGCCCTGTATGCTGCCAGCCAACCTTACTACTTTGTTAATGTCATTTTTGGCATTGAACTTGTTGGTTATTCTGCAGCCCTTCACAGAGGAACTGTCAAATCCAATTTCTTTTGCCACACAAAATACTTCTTTTAGTCTTTCCTTGTCCAGAATAATCAAAGAAAAATTCATGTAGTATATTCTTTTTTGAGGCTTAGGTTGGCTTTCTTTTGTCTTTTCAAAGTCAAATAAGGACTGTGCTGAAATAAAGTTCATGACCCAGCAAATATGCTGTGCACTGATCTTTAAATGAAAAGACAACTCTGGCACAACTCCCCTTGTTATCAAGTGATTCTGTAGTATCTCACATTCATTAAGTACCTCACATTTATATAAAAATATTTATCAAAAATTCACCATTTTTCTAGCTTGTTCTTGCTGTATAACCATTTCCTCAAGAATTTCATCAGCTCTTCATTTATGTTTTTTCAGTTTTCTTGTTATAAAGCATTAAACAGGCAACACCCTCCTAAAAACCCACTTCTCTGAGGTGCAGAATAGAAAGAACCAAACTCTCCTCTGCTAATCCACGTTCACATTGCTTAGCCAGAAACTGAGATTTAAAAAAAAATAAACTGTGAAATGACTTTATTTGTAACAAATTAATATGTAATAGATGATTAATTATCATAGTATGAATTACTTGTGGCAAAAAAAAAAACCATTTAAACTGCACTTTGTCATAGAAACCAGTTCACAACTACAAGCTCACATAAGGGTTGAAGGGAAAAAAAAATAATTTCTAAGCAAGAACAATCCCAAACAAAGACTTCAGGGTAAAAAACATGCCACATAGTAGAGGCAAGGAAAAATGGCATTTCATGTGCTTTCTGCTGCTAAAGATTGGGCTAGAAAAATTCAAAAATTTTTTTGTTGAAATTGTGAAGGGCTTTCATTTCAAAACCTGCTTCTTCATAACAATTTATTTTATGCATAGGGGTTGATGAACAGGTTTTTTTTGTCCTACACTTATGAATTCATTTAGAAAAGAGGTTAAATAGTCTTGAAAATACACTTTATTCTGCAAAAGACAAGTTAGTGTTTCAGCACAGGCAAAGGGAATGCTTTCTGTCCTCTGGAACTGTGTCCCAAATTGCTCCATCCAACATGGTCACCAATTCCAAGCTGATTCTAGATGAACTGTGAAAACCTGCAGAGCACAGCAGTCCTCACAGATGTCATAAATGCCTGCAGTGGAATATGGAGCTTGAATTAGGCAGAGGCCCTCGGGTCCTGGCCTGCAGCATCCCCAAGGAGTTCTGCTCTGCATTGTTATCACTTCACTGGTGCCTTTTCCCCAGCTGCTTGGCTCCTGTGCAGGAAGAAGTTATTCTTCCAGGCTAGTCTGCAATGGCATGAAATGAAACGCCATGCCATTGGGATCCTTGGGGAACAGGAGAACCGTTCTCCAACAGAGAACTTTTCAACATAGGATTTTAGAAGACATTAAAGGGAGTGGGCAGCTTGCTTGACATTTTTTAAATTATCATTTGTTTTCAAAACTTCCATTTTCTTACAGTAAAAAAAGTTATGCTGACTCTAATTTGCTCCTTTTTAGTTGTACATTTCCACCCTGCCAGATTTTTTATTCTCTAGACCTTTTTTCCTGTCTCCTTGACTTTACCTTCTTCCTAATCTGATTACAGCAACTCGTGCCAACAATAGAAGAAAGCACATCATACTAAGATAAAAGTTCATTGTGTTGCCAAGGAATTCAGCTTAGAAATTTGGATTCCTATGTCTATGAACACTTGACACCTGTCTGTAGCAAGAATAAATGTTGAACTGTAGACCCTTGATGGTGAAGGAAAGAATATAGGAGACAGAAGGGACGTGCTGAAAGACAGAGATGGAAAGACAATAGAGTGAGCTATAGCTTTTTCCTTTTCCTAGGTACTATCTTGAAACCATTTCAAGTTCCTGCTGTTTAAAACACATTCATGGGTAATATTCCAGACATAGGTTCTGGTAGTAAAACGTTATTATTTGCTACTTTACCACGAGGAAAATTACAGAACATGAAGTTACTGTGGCATAAATTAGTGTCGGTAGTATCACCCCAAAGGATTCTGGCTGCCAGCTGGAATGAATATGAGACAGCATTAGCAATATTTCATTAGGATTTATCATCAATCCACATTTCAGGACATCAGACAGGCATCATACAAATTGACATAAGTGCCTTCACTTCCTGCACACAATCAAATCCTCAACAACAGAGAGGCAGTTCTAATGGTGCCTAGCAAATTCCTGATGCAGGAACTGCAGATTTTAAAAAAAAGGACAGTGACTTAAAGGCTGTTGCTACATTTCTGTGTGAAGGATGTTTATTATACAAAAGGTTTTTAAATAGGGAAATTGGTTTTAAACAAAAATAGATAGATAGATAGATAGATAGATAGATAGATAGATAGATAGATAGATAGATAGATAGATAGATGATAGATAGATTCTCTTGGATTTAAGAGTTTGTTGCTTTATTCAGTGTAGAGAAAACTCATAAGTTTTCAGAGTTATGCATGGTTTGCTTAGTTTTTACCAAATATCAGGAAGATAAAAGCCGTACAGCAGCAATAAGGTGTTCTAAGATCTATTACACAGATAAAGCACCTGTGCAAATTTCACTGATACTGGTATTTTTCCTTCCTGTCCAAATATAAAACCTTAATATTAACAAGTGGTTGTGTGACCTCCAGCTGAGCCCAGGACCTCAGAGGAATGAGGATGCAGGGAAATGTTTTGCCTTACTCAGCACTACGGGAAGACTAACAAAATCTGATAAGGACATGCTTACACAGTTAGGAATCACAAGCCACATGCACAAACCCCTATTGCTTTTTTACTGTTCCCCAGTAACTTTGCCCTGTGCTGCATGAAAGAAAAGGAACTCAAAGTTTAGAGGGTCAGATACAGTAAAAGGGCATAATCTGATTATAAAGTGCTGTGTAAAGTAATAGCCAGCCTAATACATAAAATTTTTGAGAACAGCTCAAGAAACACTTTAGCACTAGAATGTGTATCGGAAAAAAAAATAGCAATGGGCCATTCTGCAGCTAGAGATATCTATACTTTCCCTCTGTCTGAATTTTCCTGTTGTCAGGTTGATTAATGGAATGTCTTCACATTAATCTGCTTTTGGATATCTTAAATCTCAACAAGTCCAATTCATGTTCTTGCCACCAAGATTTCCAGGAGATTTCTTTTAGCATGTCAGAATGACAGATAAGTTCCTGCAGCCAACCTTGTAAAGGGCTCATTATTGTTTTCAGACTCCTGAACTCACCCTGGAGGTCCTCTGTACAAAGGCCTCCAGAGTTCTGGGTCATTTTGAAAACTGTGCTGAGTAAAGGTGTCATTTCTCTACTCAAGGAAGCTTTGCATCAGTGTTCTGAATTTTATGCCATTTTATTTTATACTGTAGAAGTAATTGCAATTAACCCTAAGTAGCTCAATCCAGCACACACTTGATGTATTTTATTTGTGTGGTTGGCTGCCCTATGTTGAAAAGCCACAAGGTTATTTATGAGGGGGCTCTATTATTTTTCTCGAGAAAGTTTCAAGCTCTCACTGGCAACAAAGCAACATTATCAGTATATATTTTCTAATCCAGTTGCAAAATGCTGCTTGTTTGAAGCTCAGGTACAATAATCACTTTCACTGTTTAAAGAGAGAATTTTGGGGGAAAAGGTAAAACTGCAATCCTTTACATAAGGTCAAAATAAACTAATTCTTGCACTCACTATGCACTTTTGTCTGCAATAGTGAGCTCAATCAGGCTTCAGTGTAGCTGCATTGGTAATGGTGCTTTATTATAATTGTCATGAGTTTTGCAATGAAATGAAATGAAATGAAATGAAATGAAATGAAATGAAAATTCATTTCACTCACTGTCCCATCATTCATACTCCAACATTTGTGACTCTGGTTCACAAATTTGGGGGCAGGAGAAAGAAGGGAAGAGCATATTTGTGATCTTTTATTTGAGTTTGAGGGCATAAGAAGGTACCTTTAGTAGGAAATGTTCCATGTTCTTTGCCATAGTGATTGGTTTTCTCAGTCTGCAGCTAGAATCTGACACAAACAAAAATCTTAAACCATGCAGATATTCCAAGCAATCAGATCACAAGTAATCCAAGACAGAAGCATAAAATGGGGTGAAAGTAGGTAACTACTAAAAAAGTTTATATTAATTGGAAGCAAGACACTTTATAAATTAAAGCTTGAGTTTCCTGGTCAACTCCAGTGTCTAGAAATTACTACCACATTTAAACCCCATCTACTGCCTAAGATCCATGCAAAGCAATTTAAGGTACTTGTCAATTATACACAGAACCAATCACATTAATATACCAGCGTAGGCATCAACTTTCTGTAAAATAAATAAATAAATAAATAAATAATATGTAAAATAATGCAATAAATAATAAGTAAATGTATTTAAAAAAAAATATTTCTTATTTTTATCCCATCTCAGAAAGGTCATTGTAATCTGTAATTTCATACATAGTGAAGGGTGCCTCTGTCCAGATGAGATCAGAAAATTTACTCAGGAAACAATTTGGTTGAAATCACATCCTTTTCATGCCTGGTTTTCTGAACTGCCCAATGCCTTTTAGCCCATGCAATTATAATTTTTGATACTATAGTAAGGAGCTCAGAGTAGGCCTCTACACCACATATTTACCAAATGCTTTAGTCCAAGCTGTATCATCTATATCTATCTATCTATATCTATATCTATATCTATATCTATATCTATATCTATATCTAATACATATTTATGCATTAACATGATTAATTGTTTGAGGTACTTAACACCTTCTTTGCTGTTGGAGTATGAACTTCAATGTGTAAATAAATAATTTATAAGTATTAATTATGGTGTAAATAAATCCTTAGATACCAGTTTCTATTTTACACTATTTGACTCATGAACACTAATACAAGATCAAGTATAAATATTGAAACTCAATTAAAATCTTGAATTTAATTTAAATTTGGCTAATTTGTTTGGGCACACTGCTTCCTCACATTCTCCAAAAAGTGAAAACTTATACTCTTTAGAGAAGTTCAGCATTCACATGAAAAAACCTGATGAAGCAGGAAAATATTTCATAACTTTTATTCTGAAAAGTGATTGAGACTTTGCACGGAGACTTCTCTCTCATCTACTTAACAGGACACAGAACGGTTAAATGAGAACATCTGCAGCTTTCTTTCAATACTCTGGGGAAAGCATGAACAGCAATATGTTACAGTAAGAGCAGAGCAATGGGGATTCGTTCTTTCTTTGCAACTCAGTCAAAATATGCTGCATGTAGGCATATTTAATTTTTTAAAATGAATTTACTTAGAATTCTTAAAGAAACCAGCTGTTGTTACTGTATCTGTGCTTGAAAATCCTCTGAGTCTAGCAGTTGGAAGCCTACATACTTATTCCATCAATTTAGATGACTGTGAACATTTCCCATAGAATAATTGTGCTGCATAATGCATGACTATTCATTCTCCAGTAATGTCAGTTGAAAGCAAGGAACAAGAGGGGGAAAGAAGCAGGGGGGTTTTGGTGAGTTTTTTGGGGGTTGTTCTTTTGGGGAGGGTCGGTTTTGGTTTGGTTGGTTGCTTGTTTTGTTTGTCGTTTTGTTTGTTTGTTTGTTTTGTTGGGGGTTTTTTTGTTTTGTTTTGTTTTTTGGGTTTTTTTGAGTTTTGTTTGCTGTTATTTTTTCCACTTGGTAATTAATAAAGTTCTACAGTATTAGTGCTGCTTTTATAGGGCTTAAGTTGACACACCTAGGTATCTGAAAAATCCTCAGTGTCCCTTTGGTTCATATTAGCTACACAATCCCATATTTTTTTATAATCTGGGTTTAATTACTTCCAAACTTTGTGTCTGTTTTGAAAAAGGACACAGCACAAACCAGTATCCAAACTGTGGGTTCATCATCTGCCCAACCATCATTAACTTCCAGAAGGAATTCAGTTTCCAAGGTGATATTAAACCTAGGAAACAGCTTAGTAGATGCACTTGATTTTGATACTCTTAAAGCAGAAGAAAGTTTTATAGGGAAAAAAAAACATCTCCTGAACATTATCTTATTATCTTATTATCTTATAAAGTGAAGCAAAACCTGGACTACCTCCCAAAAACCCTTTGCAAAGGATTTTAGACTGAGGGCAACAAAATTCTAAAAAATTAGAGACCTATCAGCTCTAGATATCAATAGGCAGAGACATGAAAGTCATCCTCCTATTGAGATTTGCAAAAATAAATGGCTTTTCTCCAATCAGTCTGCTTCTGAAGACACTACATGTAGTATTTAGAAACCATAATTAAGGTTACCCTTGATGACTATAGTAACAACTCTGGATTTAAGCACTAGATAACCTTTCTGCCTGTGATAAATGTGAAAATGAGCAGGCACTGAAACAGCCATAAGAAACAGTCATGAACTCAAGTGACAGCAGGAATAAAATGAACACACTGTGTAAAAGTATGTGGAGTGCTCAAGAATGAAATAAGGACAACCTACATCAAATACATGATGCAGTCAAGTTAATACAGATACTCTACACTGAAAGCAGGGCTGTGTTCACCACAAACGATTCATGCACTCATCACACACAAAAAGGAAATATCCTTAAAGAGAAATTACTGCATGATCCAGCACAACAATTAAAAGCACAGAAGTCTCTACAAAGGAGAGAAATAAAAGGTTTCATATATGAGAGTCTGGAGTATATTCAGAGGAAATGGAAATTATCATCAGAAATATTTAAAAAAAAATTCTCCTGGACTGAAGGGAATGTCATAAAGAATAACCTGCTGGAAGAAAAAAAAAAAGAAATCTTTCATTATTTCAGTACAGAAATCTTTCATTATTTCAGTACTTCAGCATTTCTCCTCATGAGCATTACCTACACTGATATTGCTGATAATCTTTACAACTCTTCTGTGAGTTACAACTGCTTTGGTGGCATTAATATTTTTCCTCACTGCTTTGATATATATTTTTCTTTGAAGTTTTTTTTAAAATTCATTGAGTAGCCATAAAGGAAGTTGTTCTTCAGGAATTTCTCTTTTTTGTGCTAGTATAGTTTTTTATGTAAAACCATCATATATGAGTAAGAGTCTTTTACTTTGTATAGTGACAGTTCCAAATTGCTTTAATACTGATTAATGCTTTAATACTAATTCTTGAATACTGAACTCTGTCAACATTAATAATATCCAAAGAGAAATGCAATTTTTATGTTTTATTCCACATGATATTTGATACCTCCACCTCAGGTTTAGAATGCCCAATTTTTTATTTTTAAAAGATCAACACTGGAACTATTCACAGAATTTCTCTGTTAAGACCAATCCACAGTGCACCATGATTTTTATAAGCAAATTGACTGTTTTTATTGGAAAAATGGATTAGCTAGTCTCCAGAGTGAATTTCCTTTCTTTTAAAGGTATTGGTACCCAGGATTAGAAGCCTATCACTTTCTCCTTTCAGTTTACTCCTTGTATATATCCCTTTCAATCATATAGCATATAAATTACAAATCCAGAGATGAGCATTAGGAAAAATGTCTCAAGTGATTTCAATGCTTCCATTGTCAAATTAAAGAGCACTGTAGAGGTTTAAAAAGGCACAAATCCAATTTCAGGTCACACATCAGCCTACCCATGTGACTTAATTGGCTACTGATTGGCAGAGAAATTAAATATTTGATCTGTAAATTCTCCCCCTGCACATAACTTCAAAGGGAGCACTCGTTAATCCATGCCTCTCCTAAGTTTGGGTGTTGGTGCATTAGCCAGTGAAGAGATTCTGCCTTTATTCCTGCAAAGGAAGACAATCATTAGTTTCCTGGTGCAAGGCAGCTGTAAGAGAGTTGGATTGTTCTTTAAACATTAAGGATAAAACTATTTTTTCCCCCTCCCAGAGGAGCTGAATAGGTGATGCTTGACTGAGGGTATCCAAAGGCCTTTTTGACCAGTGAGCCTGTCTGAACCTGAACTCAAATCCTTTTTGAGGAAAGGAAAATGGTTGTTTTAATAGACTTCTCACACTTCAAACTCTGCTGTCAAACCTTGATAAGCTTCAGAAGAATTCACTGAAAGACAGAGTTACTGCAATGGGGATGACAAAAATGGGTAGGTATATTTTTTTCCACTGTGTTATTTTCTGATTTTTCAATCACTAGCCATGTCCATTGGCCTTTTATGTTTATGCATTCTTTAAATACTTCTTGTGATCAAAATGCATCAAAAAATCATGTTCCAGTTTTCATAGGGCTGAACAAAGCATGCAAAGTTCCAATGCTATGATTAAGGCGGTGTTTTTGCAATATTAAAAAATCCCAGCATGAACAATTAACCTTCTGATTCTACTGTGGCATTATCAAATAAAAATGCTTCAAATTCCTGCTGATTT
The DNA here is from genome assembly GCA_013186435.1 of Turdus rufiventris. Classification (NCBI taxonomy): domain Eukaryota; kingdom Metazoa; phylum Chordata; class Aves; order Passeriformes; family Turdidae; genus Turdus; species Turdus rufiventris. The sequence goes on along the minus strand of PYHW01009643.1, from coordinate 1,689,520 downwards.
CCAATGCAAAGACTGTGGAACCTGATCTGCTATTAATAAAGTTTCCCCATTACCATGTAACTCTAAGATACCAATGACATTGGATGTAAAAGTCCATAAATAATGATGATAAAAAGCCACTGTTCCTGTACATCTGAGTTCTCTCACTGATATTTTGAAGTGTCAAGGGCATTAAATTTAATTCCTGGCTCTTTCTATGCACAATAAAGATTTAAACAATCTAGTTTAAATCAGCAATATATGGGCACTCATCTGCAGCCTCTCTATAAATCAACCAATGAGACTCAGCTAGTTATAAATCTAAGACAGAAACTCCAAATAGCAGACAAGAAATTTTCTCTTACACAAGCAGGAGGCATAAACGATTTCTGTCTATGCAAATAGGCAATTAAAAAAAAAAAAACAAACACTTAAAGTAATGATTTTCAAACTATTTTTGCTCAAGTACAAGCCAAATTAGGATTTTGGAGAAAGGGTGGTCCACATTTGAAGGATCTTAGTATGGTCCCACTCATCTGTGCACAGTCCATGATCTGGCTTTGGAATGGAACAAATGTCCAAGATTTTATACACAGAATAAGAAAGAATCAGGGCCCATACTTCACTTCAGCTGCTGTTTACACATTTTGTGAATGTCCAGCATAAACATCACATGACTGTAGCAGCTGAGAAAACATTTGTTCCAACCACCCACATGTCAGAGTCAGAGCAAAGTGAAAGGCAGAGAAAATATAATTAAAATCACCCTCTGCAATTTGCTAGAGCTCATTTATTGGAGCCTCCAAACTTTCTGCCATGGGTAGTTTACTTCTCATATTTTGCACTTCAAATAGGACAAGAGTTTTTTAGATTTCTAAGGGATTTGGAGTTGGTTGGGTTTTTTTTGCCTGGAGTTGATTCCAACTTTATATAAAGCTATTTATTGTGATTGGCTGTTTCACATTTGGAATAATTATTAAAGTATTATTAGTAGAGCCTTAACATGAAAAGAATACAGTACTGAGTATATTTTGCCTCCTGGGAATGATAGGGAACTGAAACTATGGCAAAACTAACTAGCAGACTGCTGGAAATCACAAAACAAACTTCTTCAGCAACTTTTGTAGAGTAGATGATGTAAGGGAAGTGTTTTATTCTCCGGCAGTATGTCACAAAGATTATTTGTGTGGTATTTCCCTGTTGTACAGAGCTTGAACTAAACAGGTCCCTGCTCTTCAGTCAAGACATAAAAACATTGAGATGCACCAGTACAGAAGATTTGCAGCATAAGAACCTAGAAAGCAATTTCTGATTTTTTTCCCCCTAAGGATGCATAAAATGAAACAAAGCAGAAACAGAAAATTACAAAAATGTATTTGGATAAGATATTTTTGATTGTGTTTTTTAGACAATTCACATATCACAAAGTTAACTTTGACATTGCAGTGTATTTCAACTTCAGTCACTAGTTTTAAATAGTGGGCTTTGATATTTTTATGCGTTAATTAGTGATAGAAATCACAGAAGCTGAACTTTATCATTCATCAAGTATTTTCAGTCCTAACTCAAGTAATGTTGGCTTGCCAACACTGTTTGATAAAGATTTAAGCAGCAGTGGCATGGATTAAAGTGCTTGCATCCCCCTACATCTGAAACTTTCCAAGATTTGCATTGTGGGAACTGTTAGTGTTGGGAATACATTAATTGTGATGTCTAATTCAATTGGATTAGGAATCTGGAGCAATTTACTTTTCTGCCTTGGAAATGGGAACATAGGATACACTAACAATAAGAAGATGGGAGCTTATTAATGTATTGTTAATAAATTTAAAATAGCAAGCTATGATCAAGTCTCCTAGTGCCTAATCCCAAAATAATAGTTTACCTTCAAGTGTCATAGCTACAGACTCATAAATGAGTGGAAGCAACAGAGTCTGGGTTTGGGGAGGTTTTTGTGCTGGTGATTTTTAAATTTTTTAAACTCAGAATTTTTTAAACTCAGAATTTAAGGAAGGAAATTAAGAAATAAGAACTATATTGATGCCTTCTTTAACACATAGCATGTGACAAGGATAAGGTAATGTATTACAAATGATAAGACAGTTGGGTTAAACCAAAATGACAGCAAGCCCAAAAGTTGCTTGGTTAAAAAGGTGAGGTGGTAGGTGCAGTCATAACTTCCCTCTGCCACATTTCTGCTGAGAAGTGTGTTAAGATCTTGTTTGCATAGGTGCACTTAGCATTTCACTGATTCTCATTTTAACTGCAATTCTGTATTGCCAAAAATGGCTTTTTACAGTGAAGGGGGATTTGTTAATCCTCCTATTTAACAGAAACATACAGAGAGCTCAGCTGTCTCTAGCACCAGCTCATGATTTATTTTACAAGCAGTTTCACACAGCTCTTTACTAAACAGACATTCTTTGTGCTTTATTACAAGTTTGTTCCATTGAGTCATGCTCTCTGCGGGGTGTTGTGTCTATATTTTATTTCTCTCCAGCCATTAATTACCTTCTGGGCCCTGGATCATGTGTCTCTCAGTCTCATTTATTACAACAGTGCCTGCTAGTGCTGCTAGTCAAGGGGCTGTCAGTATTTCCATTAGAAAACCCATCTCTCAGGGGTGTATAAGTCAGCTGCAAAACCTTGCTCCTGGCTGATGGTTGGCATACATGGCCACAGCCAGAGGGGTTCTTTCTTTTCTTTCTTAAATTGAACTAGGAAAAAAACAATGTTTTTTTAAGCCACAGAGTCGACATGAGTTTTGACTTCGTGTTTTCACAACTCAGAAACAGCTTTATTTCTTTAAACCAAGTTTTGCAGGTTGTTTGCTGATAATATAAGTCAGTTCTTGGGAGTTTGGTTATTTTTAAAGAGATTCAAGTCATCCTTCCACTTCCTTTTCCATCCCTGAACTTCTTCCACAACACCTTGCCTCTGACTAACAGGTCTGGAGTCTGCCCCTCTGAAGTGCTGCTGTCAGACACAGCTTTTGAATATTCCTGCACATACATCCCCTTCCATTTAAGTCCAACAACAAAGAAATTGCTGTCTTCTGCCCATCTCTCTGCAACCATCCTGCTCACTTGCAGATGCACATGCATCCCTTCCATTTTGCCCAGAAAAGTTGTTGGTGCCCATCCCAGGGAGTGCTCAAGGCCAGGTTGGATGGGGCTGTGAGCATTCTGAGCTAGTGGATGCTGTCCCTGACCATGGCAGGGGGATTGAAACAGGTTGATCAAGTTTAAAATTTAATTTCAATTTAAAATTTCTTCCAATTTTATTCCAATAAATCAATGAATTATTTTCGTGCAACCTTTCAATGGCAGCCATTATCTAAAAAATACTCCTCACAAGCTATGAGCAGATATTCTACAAAAATAGAGGTGCAAACTAGAGATGTGCTTGAAAAAAAAGGTACATATCCACAACTATATACTGTACAAAACAATGGGAAGACAGCCAGCTGTTTTAACTAAATGTGTAAAGTTTATCCTAGGTCACTTCCCAAATAAACTGGTTTTCACATGCTACAAAGGAGCTTGTGAAAAATAAACCTGGGGTATAGAAAGGAAATAAGCTACAAATACTTTTTGTACTCTTGATTAATCTGAATTTTGATTTATTAACTGCGTAGTGGTGGAGAATAAAGCAGTTATCAACCACAGACAGAGAACTGAGAATTAAATTACTGCATTTTTGAGTTACAGGTAAGATGAAAGTGCACACTTCTTTAGCATGGTAAGAAGTAATGAGACTGATAAAGACCAGATAATGAGCACCACTAAATAAGATGGAAAAAAATCCAGTTAAATAGAATTACTACCTATAAAAATCAACAGTCCTTGCCATTAAGCTTTATTTGTCTTAAACTCCCTAGGATATATCCTGGTTTATCAGACTTCTTGGATAAATGGTAAGTTGCTTATTTCTATGCTCTCATGCAAATGAAGTGGCCATAAATTCTGAAAATTCATTATCCTCATTCTTTTATTTTAACTGGTTGGAATATTCTGCTCTATTTTTGTCATCTAAAGAGAAAACAGTGCCAATCACTCCTTTAGACTATCAGTAAGGAAGAACATTATATAGAAGATGAGGTACAGAGACAAGAGGACAATAAATCTATAAAAAATAATTTACTTTATCCAGGTGAAAAAACATACTAGACCAAAGGGAAAGGAAAATATTGTTAGGGAGAAAAAAAGTCTTTCAAATACATACCTAGAATTTTGTATAAAATAAATTATACAACCATATTAATTATTAAAATAATCTTAAACAGTTCAGAGATAACCCAACTGAATCAAGGCTTTGTGACCCCATCCTTTTCAGATGCTCCCAAGAGTGTTGTCACTGTCCACTGGCTCTCATTCTGAGAAAATTATTCCCTCTCTAGTAAAGTTAAGAGAGTTAAGACAGTTTACATCAGAATAAATGTGGGGAGGGTGTTGTCATAGCTGCAGAATCAGAAGTTACTGTCATAAAACTGGCCATAAGTTTGAAAGATAGATATGGAAGTTCTGTCATCTGTTCTTTCAGGATTTGGATTTGGGGTTTATTTGCTTCATCCCTTGGAGTTTTGCATCCCTTAGAGAAGGGGACTGAACATGTGAATGTCAGCTCAATATTGAATACCAGACATATATTCACCTCATGAAACTCCCTCCTTTTCATAGGCCTAATATTTTGGCACCATCTTCATCTTCACAAGAAAGGTTTTTGCTGTTCTACCTTACAAAATCAGCCTAGCTCATTCTCTCTGCATCTGTTTGAATTCACCAAAGGAAAAAAATTAATCACTACACAACAAGAACATAGAGCAAGAGTGCCATCTCTGAATCCAGTTTCTTTGACTGATCTTACATTTCTACCCCCAGGTTTTTTTAGTGGGAAGAATAGCATTTGCTTGTATTTTCTCTGTAAGTTTTACTGTGGCATTAAAGATTCACTTCAAATAAGAATTGGTAGCTTTTATTTTAATCCATGTTCATATACAGTCTACAGCAAGCTCACTGTCCATAAATCAAACTCATATTTCTCCACAACTCCTCTCAAGTTATTCTTCTCTCTTCTCTAATTCAGAGAGGAATTGTCAGTCATGAAAATTAGTTTATGATTCATTTTCAGTTTATTACCTTGGTTGACTTAGCAGGTTTCCCTGATAGCTCTGACCTATACTTGCCATTGTAAAACCATTATTTACCCAAAATATTTACTGCTGTGGGTTTATTAAAATTAATTTTTGCTCAGGATAGCAAGCAAAATGCCTAGATGAGGACAATGAAACCTTCAGTTAGGAGAGAAAACTTCCCCAGCTACAGACAGCCATGGATTGTGGTCATTTTTATAAAATTCACATCAATAATGAAACAATAAAAAGAGAATAATATGCAAAAAACTTCATATTAATATTTCTGTCTCTGCTCCCCCACCCTGAAGTTCAGGAGGCAGATTGACAAGTGATATGAGTGTCACCTATGCCAATATTCAGGATTACTTGCCCTGGCCATTACTAGCATAACAGAGAATCACAAACCATTGCCAAAAAATACTGCATTATCAACAAACTTTTGGTTTAGGCACCTCCAAAGAGCTGCAGAAAAGGCGGCAGCCTTTACATGCTGCTCTTCTTAGCAGTGAAACCTTTGAGGAAGTCTCTGAAACTCATTAAATCTCCTAAATAAACTCAGAGTGTGATAGCCAAATAAGAGAACAAAAATTGTTTTTAAAAAATGGTGCTAAATGTCAAGAGTTATAAGAAATTCCTTGAAAAATTTGAGATACTGAGAGCTCAACATGGAGTTTCTTACCAGGGAGACAATTTATTAGAGTAAGAACATATCCTACTCATGGCAGAAGCCTGTTTGTTGAGTTTTGCAATAATTTTTTAAAATAATATAATTGAGAACACTGAAGGACTCTTGAATCCACAGCAAAGCTCAAAATCTTCAATATGAAAAGCACATATTTATTTAAAGAAACATATTTGTGTGCATTAAGCTTGCTTTTAAAAGCAATTAGAGATTTATAAAAGCTGTTGGTTTTAGAGGTAGATTTACTTATCCAGGATGCATTAAATGAAGTTTTTCTGAGTTATTTTTCACCTGATTAGCAGTGATAACAGAGTCATCCTTTGCATTAATTTAGGATTTCACTGGGATATTTCTGTGTGCTAAAAAAGGAACTCTGCACCCCTTAGGCAGTACAAGGGACACAAGCCTGTTCCCATTCAGGTCTCCAAAACCACAGAAAAGCATAATCCAGCAGAAAATAATCTCTGCAGGGCTGAATCCCACAAAAACTGTTTCATGGGAGTACATGGACTGAAGTGGGAAGCATTTGAATCCTGAAAGAGGAAATTTCAGTAAATGCACAAATTCTCCTCAACCATTTTCAGAAAGTGAATTTAAATGATAGAATAGTTGAATTAACTTCTCTATAAGATTTACCCAGGGGTGTACACTACTTAAATAATGCACATGAAATAAAAATAGGATAAAAAATATTTTCTTCTGACTTTCATACATTGATCAAATGCATTGGAAGGATGAATTTATTCTTTGTTGTTTTCTAAACTAATGCACCATACTAAATATGTAAATGCTGACTCAAATTCATTAACTACAATTCAAGCTGCAGACAAGCTGTTGCTCTTTAGGTATGATACTGATTGAAGTCTCTGTCATTTTTGTTTAAAGTGTGCCATTATCTCCCACCAAAATGTTTGATTTATGATACAGACACAGTGGAAGTTTTAAGTTTTATTCCCCAGTGTCTCAAAAAAAAATAAAGACAAAGCAAGCATGTAACTAGGAATGACACCAAATGACAACATCCTAACAGTTTATACAAGAAATGTACTCACATGGGTAGTGCTGTGGAGGGCCAGGGCAAAACAAAATAAATGGGTCACCCACAGCGGGGAAAAGGCCACTTTGGGCTGATTATATAATACATTTTTTGATGGAACTTTAGTCATTCAAAAACAGCTTTCTTCTCCCCAACCAAAATCAACATGTTTTTCCTCTACTTTGCTTTGACCTTGACCACAAGCATACATCCTTCCTGAGAAACAATTCTAAATCAACAACACAAGCTTTATTATTGCCTACATTTTTCAAACAGACAGAAATAATGCACAGCCCAGCTCCATGCTTGAGACCCTTGTGAACTGTAATGATCCTTTTGTACACAGAGGGGCTTGGAGGAAAAGCAGCACGGTTTGGACTGTCAGAATTCACAGAGTTAATTTAGCACTGGCCTAGGTATGAACTTTAAAAATGTCATGTCAGAGTTGTCAGGCTGATGTGATTTTAACTTTTCAGTTTATAGGATAATACTTAAAGCCACTTTATAGTTATTTGGTGGGCAATAAATTTCTGCTGGATACTCAAAGGTCAAGCTGATGGTGTTGCCCACCTAGCTGCAGGTAACACGGAGCCTGTTGCTCCTGGGCAAGCAAACCTGGCAGAGAAGCTGAATTTAGGAACTGCAAAAAACTCTGCACAAAATAAAACAAATCCACCACATTTCAGCCAAGCTGGCATGCCCACATTACCACATACTGTGCTAGTCAGAGAAGACATGCCACAGCCCATACAGAAAGGGAAAATGAGCCCTCAACTCTCATCAGAGTTTAGATATTTATGGATTAGCACAGAGAAATCTGCATCCTCACTGCCCAGCTCTTAATGGCACACCACTGCAGAGCAGTCTTGTTCATGTTAGATGTTAGCCAAACTTTGGTGAGTGAATCTATTAGGCAACAAGCCTGTTGACTTTCAGCAGAAAAATATCTAGATGTTCTATGAAGGATAAGTCTAGACAGTGGATCCTTACCAAATTTTACTGGGGAGGAACAAGAATTAAAAAACAGTAGTGTTATAGTGTTGTCATAAAATCCTTATTGGCATTCCCAGAAAAAGTTTCTCAATGTTTTTCCCCAATGAACTTTTTAATCACCTACTACTGTAGAAATAAGTCAATAATTAAATGAAATAATTACTAGACCAAAATTGCTTTTCCACTGGATTTGATTTGGAGAACACACAAATCAGTGGGCTTATTCTAAAGAAAGGGAATTGTTGCATTTTGCACAAAGCATTCTAAAGCAAGTGGCACTGGAAAAAGTGACATAAGATGCAGGGGGCAAAACCCTAAAAACCATCCTAAATGTCTAGCAGAGTTATAGAGCTGTTTTGCTTTCCCTGTGGAAAGGAAAAAGAATGAGTTGTTATGCTTCCAAAGATAAAGCAGTGCAAAAGAGAGGCTGACTAAAACTCCAAAATTTACTCTGTGGCTACGGGCAAGCTTTTTGTGGTGAATTAGGAGTGTGAACAGAGCTGTGATCAGTGGCCATGCAGAAGGAATATCTGTGCCTGGGGCAGCCCAGTCTGCTCTGGGTGAACAAAGAGCAGAGCAGCTTCCCTCTCATGCTCCAAATGGTGCAAAGCGTTCCATCAATGCTGCTCATGGTGGTTTTGGGGCTAATGGCCAAGATACTGTCTTCTGATCTCTGGAGAGCTTGTGCCACTAGGGTTTTAAGCCTTTATTCTTAAATTATGCAGAATTTGAGATTGTGCTTAAATACCGCGGCAATAGTATAGCATTGCATATGTTAAGCAGCAGTGATTAGTTTGCCACCAAAAAACCTGTATTTAATCTGAGTGAAAACACTCAGAATTCCATAATTCAGCTTAGTTATTCACCTCCCTTCCAACTTAGAGATAACTTTGGCAAAAAAAAAATATTACTATTCATAATGGAATTGTTTTTATTTTATCCAACTTTGAACTGAGGTGCCACCTACCAGAATAAATCGGGAGGATTTAACTGGGCCCCTTGAAAAGAGCAGGTCAAAAGCAAATCTGTCTGCTTATATAACTGCTATGTAAAAATACACTATAATTAGGTTCCTATATCCACAGATACCAGAAAGGGGGTCATTATACATGCTCCTCCCAAGAAGCCATGGCACTATTCAGTAGTTAACTGTCCATTTCTACTTTCCCAAACAATGGTGATTATAACAACTACTCATCTTCAACTCTTATCTGCTTGACAAGGAGTATTCAGTGCTTAAAAATGCAAGATGAATACCTTTTTTAATTATTACTATTAATGTTGAAATGTCTGTCTTAGGAGTCCCAGGCTTTTTCAGGATAGCCAGAGGCCTCAGCCTTGCAGCAAGGGGGCAAGAATGGAAGAATGAGAACTTCCCACACAGTAGGGGGGATGAGGAAATTATTTCTAATTGCAGACACAAGTTTCTCTCTTCACTGCTAAGTACCAACTGCAGAGAAGCAGCAAGGCATGTCTATTCTTAAAGGATTTGTTTGGTGGTGGGCAGATACAGGCTTTAACTGAGGGAGAAGGTAATAAATATTTTAAAACACCCACAGGTAATTTTTGAGGAGTAGTTAATATCTGCTCATGCTACAGAGGATGTTTCAGAGAGAGAAGGCCACTGGCAATTTGCCCTGTGTCACTTGCACAACTTCCACTTCAAACATAAGATGCTTCACTTATCTTCCTGCAGTTACATCTGCCAATATAATTTGTCCATTTGGAATAGAGAAATGCCTCATCATCAATGCCTCACTAAGTATTAAGAGCTGTAAACTCTGTCATGAAGCATTTGAAATGCAGTTTCTCTTACTTTAGCAATAAGAGTTCAATCCACTAATTTTATGCCTTAAGATGTTAAAAATTTCCCCACTAATAACACACAGGAACTTGAATAAGCCAAACTTGAACAAGCCAGAGCCTTTGACATATTCCAAGTGGCATTCCCTGTCAAGTTTACCTTACATCCATCTCTCATCCATGTGACTGAGATGTACATGGATAAAAATTAGTGGAAGAGCATTGCATCAACTGCTCTTCAGAATCAGTGGATTCCAGACATTGCAAAGCCCACAGATAAAAAAAGTTTAAATTATACTCCCTGATGCCACACCCCTCATGTATTTTTAAATGATAGATCAGTCTATATTGTAACCAAATAACAAAACATTTACGTGGTCCTTAAAGTATAACACGAAACTGCCATTATTCTGGTTGTGATTCATACATACTGAAAACTCTTTCAAAACATTGATCTTTCACCTGTGAACTGCACAAATCTATTTTTCTAGTGAAGCATATATAAGACTGAGGACTATTCTGGAGCTAGTTTTTCCCCCAAAATATGCCAATGTGCATACCTAGTGGATGTACCTATTTTGATGTACCTCTTTTCTTGAAATAATTTCTGAATTATAGCATATATTGTACTCAAAAGAAAAAAAAAGCAGAAATATGAAGATGGAGTGATTGACCGACTGCTTTATTCATCCAAGTTATTTCAGGACCTAAGGAAACACTTCAATGGGTAAGTTTATCACTGTCTGTCTAAGCTTATCATATCATCTGGCTATGGTTAGAATCTCATACCAAAACCATCCTGTCATTGAAATACATGTGTCCCATAGCACAGAAAAATGACTAGATGTGAGAAGACAGTGTGATATGAGCATATAGACACCAGATGGATAATGTCATTCTGAGCATTGTAAAACACTATTTTCCAACATTTCTTTGCCTTCTATTGTGTTGGAGCAAAGATTTCTTATATGCATACCATATAAAATTATTAGAAGTCCAATGTGGCCAATGGCACGGACAGAAGAACGTATTTTGTTCATCTTCTTTTCATTGCCCTGTGGATCAAAAATGGATTACTGAATGTCCCTGTGACATTTCTGCCTTCAGATCAAAACTTTGCCTAAAGTACTTTATTTTCTTTTAATGCAGAATCTATTTACCTGGAGGGAAAAGACCCCAAGGCTTGCCACAACCAACAATTCTTACAGTAAACCCCTTGTCAATGCATACAACACCAAGGCAATCTGTGCCTGGGATTTTTATTTCCTCTTGAGCAGCACTGAGGTGCCCATTTATATCACTTTTTGCTCAGATATTAACACTAAAGATGCCTGGCTCCTTCTTCCATAAAGAGCCACTGGTACCAGTGGTAGGGAATTTTTTTTGGCTCATAAATAATCAATCAAAAATCTGTTCAGCCTTTCTGAAGACATGTGTTTGTCACGTGTCACGTGGGTGGTTGGAGAAATAACATGGAATAAATCATCACCTTAAAGATCACCTTGTTCTGTGGACAGTAACATTTCTCACTACATCATCTTTCTCAGAGCTCCATCCATCCTAGCCTTGAACTCTTCCAGGGACGGAGCATCCACAGCTTCTCTGAGCAACCCTGCCTCACCACCTTCACAGTGAAGAATTTCTTCTTAACATTTAATATAAACCTACTTTTTCAGTTTGAAGACATTCCCCCTTGTGCTGTGACTACATGTCTCTACAAAAAGCCCTTCTCCACATTTCTTGTAGTCTCCCTTCAGGTATTGGAAGTCCCAGACTGTTCAAAGAAAAATGGCATTTGGATTATCAGAGCTTGTTGTAATTCACTTATTTTCTAGCACAGATTATGAATTCCCATTTCTGAAGCATCAGGTCACTGTTTTGATGTGCTCCCACATTAACTTGCCAGATGGTCCCAGATGACATGAAGACAGCAGAGATGCTTTCCTGCAATGTTTTTGTCATTCCCTGCCACTCAGTGGGTGACAGGACAGCTGCTTTCAAAAGTTATGCTGAAGGAACACAGAGATGCACAGGTACTGTCTTAATTCATCCTGAATTTCTTGTTTTTGTAAAAAAAAAAAAAAAAGTGGGCACCTAAAAACAAAGGGTTCACAGTATTATGAAAATACATGAATAAGAATGAACATTAGTCCTTTTACTTGAAATTTCAGTTATACTCTATTACAAAAAAATAAAATAAAAAGCCATTCTACTCTGAAGGTGTGAATTCAAAAAGCTTAGGGAATTACAGAATATTCAGGATCACGAAATAGTTGTATTATTTCTCATCATTGAATTAAGTCATTGCTCAGTCTCCCCCGGTTTAGGCATGACAAACCTGACAGGTGAGTCAGGCAGGAACATATCTAGCTCTTTCAGACAGAAACATATATTCAGCTTTGTTAGTGAATTCAGTCAGGTCAAACTTGGTTTTCTGGACATGTTGGAGGCAAAATAATTTAATAAATGTACTTTAGAAATTGAATGGAATACAAGAAAAAGTCTGGGATTTTTATTTTTGCTGAACCCTTTTTCCTCTGTCTGTCTGAAAGATAGAGTACTTTGTACTTTTTCAATCTTTTAACTTGCCAGTTTAGATACAATTAGCCTAATATTAATTCATCATAATTAGCAACACTCATCCTGCTGCAGTGTCTGTTGAATTATAACTAACAAGAAGAGTCAGTGCATTATTCATCTCGCTGTTAACAAGAGAAATTGAAATGGCTGCAACAGAGGTCTGAGCACCAGAATTTCACCGTTCCACCCCCAGGCCTGTGACAGCTCATTACAGAAACTCACAGGTTCACTTTTCCCCAGATACCTTTTTTAAAACTGTTCAGGGAAGAGGATGCAATACTAAGCTCTGATATTTCTGCGTAACTTCGGGCCCCTCTGCTTGAGTTTCACATCTCTCAAATGGTAACCACGGTAAATGTCATTCATTATCATTAGACATTTGACTTAGAGCAGCAACCTGTCATGCACACAAAAAGTGAATTTCTAAGTAGGTAACAACATAAGATTGCAATTCATACATTTTTTAGTAATGAAATTGTTAATCTAATAGTCTGAAGTTTAGGATAGGCAATGTCTTCTGGGCCAGCCCACCATGTGAGAAGTAGAATTTGGGAAGAGCTCCATAGGAGCAGGGCTAACATTTTTATCTGTGCTGACACTGCTGTCAATGAGGAGGAATTGCAGAGAAATAGAAGCAAAAGGAAAGATACAGTGAGTTGATTAAAATCTATATGCACATTGAGAAGAGAGACAGACAGAAAGCCTATCAATCTCTGACATTTATAAATGACACCAGTTAATATTTTTCCAAACACATTTTACTTCTCATTCATGTGAATACTATAATCAACATCAATTAGTGTTTCTCATCAATATTTTAAGGTTTATGACAGAAACTAGATATTTGATTTCTCAGCTGAAATTAGAATCTAAGCTGTTCTAGATAAGGGTGTGCAAAGAGAATTGTTTGACCAAAAAAACTGTAAAACTGAAGGAGACAAACACCACAGAAAAAAAATGGGCTGGAGAAAAAGAACCTGCTTCTTCTCTGACTGGTAAAAAATAGGCAGGGTTGTCAGGAAACTGGTTTTTTGTGGCTAAGAAAGGAGTGAAAATCCTTCAGTCTCAAACAGATGCTTCTCCAAGACATGAGAAACTTTTTCAACAACACTTCTCCACTGGCACTCCTGTTCCAGGTTCCCTTTTCCTGAGTACATGTTCAATAACATCCACATGTGTCATTTAAAACTTAAACAATGCAAGGACCTTCAACCTGGAGGTGATACAAATGCCAGTTTTGTTCTTTGAAGATGAAATTTCAGTATTGTCATATAATTTAACAGAATTCTCACAACTGTCACCTATAACCTCCTAGCAGCATTTTCCAGACACTGGCATTTGTGATCATCGAAAACATCCCTACCCTGATCCTCCAAACGGTTTTTAAAAAGGCAAATGTGATATACAGATTAATTACCCAGTTGTCTGAAAGTCTGCATTAAGTCACGATGAGGACTGCTCAACAGAACACAACTACTTAAGTGATCACTGCTTTTGTTTCAAATCAATACTCAATTAAAAATTTCCTACAGTCTTAGATGTTAATTGCTTCACAGTAGAACAAATAACATTTTAACTGCCTGTAGGTTTGTTACAAGCCCATTTCTTTCTGCTGTAATTGTTTCTCTTCTTGGCACCCTCACATTTCTTCCTTGATCCTGTCGAAACAAATTGAAAGAATGAATGGATGGTAGGATAATGTACACATAGAGATTGATTATACACATTTTGATTGCAAAAAATGTATTGGGATAAATGAAAGCAAGCAGAAGAAGTGTATAAAGTGATAGTTTTGATCAAAATTACATTTCCAATGTTTTTTGTTCTTAATCTGTAAAAGCATCTCAATCTTTTTTCAAATTTAGAAAGTTACCCAGACTTCAAAAACAGAAGATATATTAGAAGATTAAAGTTTCCTTTTATATATAGTTTGCAACTGAACAAGGATGATATCAGCAATATTACCACAAAATCTTCCAAAGAGAGAGTAATGAACACCTATCATCAGCTAGAAAGTAAGAAAAGTTGAAAAGCTTCTGACTTGAAATTAAGAAAGTAAAACATTTTGTATCCAAAGTTTCCAATGCCCAAATCAGGAAAGAAATTTCTTGTTGGCATCTTATTCCTGCAGCTTACAGACCAGCAGAAATCAATACACAATGCTGGACTTTATCCTCACCATAAGATAAGCAGTAAAAGATCTGCTCTAAAATGAAAGGACTCTGTTTTCATTTAGGGACTTTATGCATTCCCTGTGTCATTACATCACCTGCACAGACCTCTGCTATTGCTTGGTTTCTGCAGAAGAATCTGTACGGTGCTTTAATTTCCTTTTTCCCAGAGTGGTCAAATACCCTCCTCTATGTATTTTTTTCTGTTCCAGGAAGCTGCTCCGACCTCAGAACCACAGGGACTTGAAGGAGTACATCTCTCTCACACAGCTCCCCTGCCCCTCATTTGTCAAGATTAGGTTGCTAGCATTGTGAAACCTCAATAGATTTGTTTGCAAGGATATCTGCTTTTGTATTTGATCCCTTGCCTGCCCATCCCTGTCTCTGAACATCTGTATTCATGGGCTTCTGTGGCCTTTATCTAGAATAGCCTTTCCACAGCTTCTTCCCTTGATTTAATTACATCAATAAAAGAATTGCAAAACACCTTTAAAGGTAATGAGCTCTCTCACACACACCCTGCTGCTGTTTCTTCTCTTATGTAGTCCATAAAATGTAGCAGGAGACAGATGATTAGAACTGGTGATTCCACTTTACAAAGGGTAACTAACTCTGTACAGCACTCTGCTTAGATCTTTTTTATTAACAGCAATAATGAACAGTAAAACTAATTCATGCAACAAATCAGGGACCTTAATCTGATGCTCAGGATCAAGACTTCAACAGGTAAACTGTGACTGATATTCTCAGAGTATCGGTGAAGAATAAGAACACTGAAAACACAGCTTGTCTAATTTTATCAATTAAAAATAGACTACACCCTGTCACAATGTTTTTCAAGTACAAGGTGCAGCCCAAGTGAAATTATTATGTCTTCAAACACTCCTAATTGGACTTTTCAAGGTTTTGCTGCAGCTCACATTCTTAAAAATTAAATGTTCTACATATCTACAAAACAATCTTCTGTTATCAACCATCAAGTAATTTTCACACAAATATCTAATGAGAAGACCCAAAGATAGAAATCCCAGTGGGATGAAATAACATAGCTTTCTCTAGACTAACCTAACTTGATTTTTTAAAATCCATTTTCATGGAACTTGTGTTCTGCGCCCTATTGTGGCCCAATCACATCCAAAATAAGAAATGAAAAATTCTGATAAAAAGTCACTTTTATTAATATATTCTATGTTCTTTATTATTTAAAAAACCACCCTCAAACTAACAATAAATTATTATATAGCCACCAGATTATCCTACAGAAATACTAAGAGGAAAATGATGGAGTTACTGTATTCCTATGAGCTTAAAGAATGCTTCTGCCACAACAAATGCAACTGTCTAATAGTGCTGAAGGAAACATTAAATACTGGAGGGTTTCCTTTGATTTTTCACATGAAATATAATCTAAGAATCCTAAAACCACAAGAATCACTCATTAAGTTTAATTGCTCTATGAATCTTATCACTGGTGGAAAAGACTTCATGAAACTTAAGGGGGAAAAAAGACAGAATTCCATATGTATCTGAACTTCTGATGTGAGCCATGTTCATGTTTTCCAAATAGTAAAATTCAATCACAAAATCACCACATTGTTGTTCATTCACACCTCCAAGAAGTTTTGATCACAAACTTACAGGAAACCAGTGTTTAGCTTTCAGCTTATCCCTGGAAGGGACACACAGAGGAAGTGATCTCTCAGTCTGCCTTTACAGTCATTATCCCTCAAAGCTCACGAGTTTCCAAATGTATTATCTCCTTTTAGAATGATGGACAAGCCCTGTCAGGCTGTAGACACCTTAATTCCACCCACAAACACCCCAGGTTCTGGCTCTCAGTGATTTTTTCAAGCTAGCAGTCTTCCTGCAGCGATTTGAATGGGGTACTCCATTTGGATGCTCTTCTAATTAATTTTTCACTGCTATGTTCACAATTACTCCTTAAGAAGAATAGTGACATCTGTTCCTCACTGAAAGAAAGGGTAGACTGAGCAATGCTCTCAACCCTCAGCAATTTTTTTCTTGGCCAATTGCTAAAACAAAGTTTTACATGAGAATTTGCATTAATAAGAACAAGAATATCTCTTTAAATTGTGTGCACAACAGTTTGGAAATTTTGTCTTTACTCTTTCTTCCACAACTTTAGCTTCCATTGATTTCACAATTATACAGAAAGTTAAAACAGGAAACATATTCCCAGTATTCTGTTCCACATTCCCAACCTATTCTGCCAGTTCTTATACTGTGTCACCAAAATTAACTAAAATTTAGAAAAAAGGGATAAGAGAAAGGGGAGGGGGAAAGTACAGTTCCCTCCCTCCTCATGTATATATTCAGTGTTTTTAAAATATTTGGACAATGTTCTTCAAAATTCAACTTTCCCACTAATGTAGATTTCTTATACAGTTATATTTTGGGTGTCATAAATATGGATTGTTAGATATCATCAGTGGCTTCCTCTTGACTGGTGAATGCTGCAATTTCAAGACTTATTTTATTTTTGGAGTATTGGTAAACCATGCATTCTCTTCACATAATCTGGGAAAAGCCATCTTCATTTTGTGGGTATGGTAAAAAGAATGAAGACCTTTCCCTTTTCCAAATAATTTTTGTAACAATAACAGGCAGTCTCCAATTTTTTTTTTCTCATGAAAAATCTGCAGAGGGTGTTGTAAAGTTTTTTCTCCTAAATGCCTTACATGTTCCATTCTGGATGGAATCCACCTACTCATCATAACAGCATTCAAGGTCCAACAGACACTGAATTTTACCATAAAAGTAGGAGAAGAAATTATATATAAATAAATCTAAACTGTGTGGTGACAAAGAGCACTCAGCCTGCCTTAGTTAATAGAAAGTGTGTCCTGATAAAGGGTAAAATGATCTCTTCTTTATGAAGAAGATGTAGAAAGCAAATAACAAATGCATCTGCTAGGTTGAAATAAATAAACATGGAAGATAACAGGAAAGGAAATTACAGCATCAATAAATAGCAACATATTTCCATTCTGTAACATTTATTAATACTTCTCCAGGAAGTTCAGCACAATAAATTAACATTCCTCCTTTCTAGAAAATTCTGAAAGGAATTGGTAAAATCATATCATCTGAATCCAGTGTCCTGGATTCAGGACAGAATAGCTCCTTGAATTAAAATAAAAACACATACCTATGTCTTTAATTAAATGCATTAAAACTTCTTTAGGGGATTATGTCACATAAAGGAAAATGGCTGAGAAATTTAACCTTTACAAAAGGACATAAAATGAGTCTAAAATGTTCTGAGGTAAAAAGGACTTAACCAACCCCAAACCCAATTTTTATGATATAATAAACAAAAATAAAAACCAACAAAACAAAAAAGACAAAACCCAAAATTGGATCATTCTTCATAATGAACAAGTGTTTCTAGAATAAAATGGAACTCTGACTTCTTTGGCCACATATTAGTTGGGATAATTACATACTGCCTTACTACAGCCCACAGAATCTACCTTTACTACATGGTCATTTACTTTTATATCAAAGAATTTTCATTTTTTACCCTCCAAAAGGCCACATTTCAGTAGGGATGCATAGCATTTGTGTGCTGCTTGCAAACAATTTCAAGCTTTTAGAGCTTCACAGGGCTACTTGGTCAATTGTTCCTTACAAAAGATACAAGGATATATATGTCTATATACAATATAAATATATATCTTTTTTTTTTCCTCTGGGATCATGTGCAGAGGTTCTCCACCACAATGACAATTTCTCTACAATGGTAAAATAACTTATCACCTACTCATTCTTATGGAAGGCTGATGTTAAATTTGCCAGTTAAACCCTAAAATCCCTGAACGAGAAAGATTTGGAAACTGTCCAATATTCTTTGGATTTCTTTAATAATTTCCTTGACAATCTTTCTACTGTAGCTTGTGGTCAATTAATAGAGATAACATGGCCTTATGACTCCAAGAGTTTCATAACAACCACACGAGATCACCTGCAGCAAGAGCAAACACATCACCACAGTTTTCTTTTTTTAAATAAGCCCTTACTACATAACAACAGAAACAGCAACATTTTGCTATCCTTTATTTTGCAGAAAGACTAGATTCTGACGCTCTGGCTCCTGCCAGGAACCCATTCCTGCACAAACATTTACTCTGACTTCAACATGGTTATACAAATACTTGAACCAGGAGGCAAACTTGAGCTCTGACATGTAAAGAAACCCCAAGTCAATTGCATTCTTAAATGCAAGCAGAGGCATAAATTTCTTGTTTAATTTTGTTTAAGATGATAGTCAAGACAGAAGAAAATTAATTAGAAATTTTCTTGAAAGACTCTAATCATCCAGAAGGAAAAATACTACTATTTAACTGTGTTGAAGATGAGTAATTTGCTGTCCAAAGAAAATTCACCCATGTCTGGTTCGGACAAAATACCGTAACATAGATATAAACCTCATTTACCCTCTCTTAATCGTGGTTTGAAAATATTGTCATTCCAAATTTACATCATTTCACAAAGTTCTGCAGCCATTCTTCTCCTAAGGGTATAACTGGAGAGAAAAACAGAAAAATAGAAAATTAGGGAGATTTCCAAAGACTGTTAGTGTAATTCAACCCGAGCAATGCATTGGTCATGCATAATAAATAATTCTGCAAAACTCAGAAAATGTATATGAAAGTAGACACAGTATTGGTGTCAAAGGCAAACACGTGAGATCAAACCCATATAATTCAGTAGTAGCAGGATTTCCTTATAGAAACTCAACACAGTTGATTTATAACTGGTATTTTCATGGAAAGTGGGATGAAGCAACTTCATCCTCCCTTTCAGGGAGGTGCCATGAGAGGTTCCCCCACCACAGCATCCTTCAAGCCACTGCAGTTCTCTTGACTGGCTTCAGGAGGAAGAATCCAGTCCCAAAACTTGTTCAGAGAGAGTGGGTCTTATTTGTAAAAACCAAAACCAGTAATGCAACAGGCAACAACAGCAGTCAATATTTTATAAGCCAATGCTCTTTTGGCAGTGTGGTATTTTTTTTGAGGAAAACACCTGTCTGATTGCCGCAGAAGAAGGGTTAATAAAGCTAAACCCTCTCAAGAGCTCCACAAGCCCAGTGGACTCTTCTGCTCAGTGTAGATTAGTCTGTACCTCTGCCAGATGCTGCCACAATGGATGTGCTTGGGAAATCATAGGCTTGGTGGCCATTTACAATGTCCCAGGGCACAGACATGAAGCAGGAGGAAATCAGTCCCTGAATCTCTGCACAAGTCCTAAAAGAGGCACTTTTAGCTCCTGCAATTTTTAAATGAAGCTGTGACATCCCCTGAAGAAAAAAAAAGAAAAAAAGGTTTTTTCCCCTTCTCTGCAGTAAGAACACCCTGCTCCTATTCTCCTTAACTACTTAAATGCTTTCCCAGCAACAGCACATGGAAAAGGATCCTTTCATTCCCACAGTGCCAGAACCAAGGATGGCAGTATACGCCTTCCTCAGTCAAACACTTTCTTTCTCTGAGTTCTGACCTTCAGCCTCCCCATTAAAAATGTTGTTTTTGGCAGAAGCCAAGGCTCTTAACCACAAAATCAGGTGAAGGTGGAGGAGGAGGAGAGAACAGTGATGAAATGGAAAAAGTCAAGCATCTGACCAGAAATTAGACTGTTGCAATAATAACATTTCCAACTTATTTGTCCCACCAGAAATAAGGGAGGGAATGAAATGTTATTCCCTCAGGGATCCCAAGGGGATGAAGTGACACCATGAAACAAATCTGCCTGGTGACTTCTCTTCATGCCTTTCCCTTTCTCTCCTCTCTCTGACACCCAGGTCCAGTTCTTGTCAAACCCAGATGAGCAGAGACACAGCCAGTCCAGGCCACCCTGCTGCTTCTGATCCAATGACAAGAGTCTCAAGATCTTGTAAAGATTGTGTTTTACCTAATGCAATCCAAATAGGAAAGGGCACCTCATTCAGAATCTCCTTGCTGCAGAGAGATGTGTTTGTGTCTCTCAGAGGGGAAGTCAGGAAAGAGGAAGAAAGGGGGGGAATTGATGCATGATTTTAAAAGATGTCTGGTTTAGCCTGTTTTGCTAACCTTTAACTGCTGCTGCAGGGAGCCTACACCCAGTTGTATTCCTGTGCCCCACAGTGGGATGAGATGTGTGAATATGGGTTTATATGTCTGTATGTGCACGTGTTGCTTCGCCTTTTGCACCACCAAGGCAAAGCACCACAGCAGAAATCTATTCTCTCATTTCCAAGGGGTGTGGGATACTTAACAAAATTAAAAACTAAGGAGAAGCATCAGAAAAACAGCCTTGGAAAGGAACAGGCCAAGCTCTTTGAGTCTGAAACTGCCCGAAGTTAACAATGCACATAAGAAGAATAAACTGGTGGTGCTGTAATTGAATTTTTATGGAAATAAACAGGTGGCAGATTTACTATGGCTGCAGGGATAGCAGGGGGTGAAATGCTGCAGCTACATTAACCTGTTTAATTTAATAGCCTCTCTACTCCAAGAGGGAAAAAAAAAAAATAAAAAGATACTGTGCTGTTAGTTCAGTCAGCTGGATGCCAAATGTAAATAACTGCAATTACCCTGCTATGCCCATGTGCTGGATGGGAAAGGGCTTTGTGCCAAGTCTCACTTTCATTGTCATGTTTATTAATTAAGCTCCAGGAAGTTTAAAAACACAAGAGTTTTCATGAAAAATCAAGGCAAGAGGAGCCTGCATATGGCAGCAAGTGCAGGGTGTACCTGGGTCCTCTCTGCAGCGTCTGCTACTTAAACCCAGCACTGCAGCCCCACTGTCAGAGAGGTGGCCAAGTCATGGCAGGCTTTGGATGCCTGCTGGGGTATTTAAAACTGGTCAGCATTTAACAGCAACCTTTAATGTTCACAGGGAACCTGGAGCAATTCAGCAGAGGGAAGCCAAAACCATTATGTGTTTATAATCAAGGAAATGGTATGGGGAGGGATGGATATATTAGATTTAGCTTTTTTTACCTTAACTGCTGATGCAAAACAAAAATAGGTCGAAGTATTAGGAGCAATGTATTTGCATCCTGGCATGAGAGAGGGATATGAAAGAAACGCTGCAATAATACTTGAAGAGGGCTCTAGAGCAGCCTTATAAAATTACACAGTAATGGAATGGGGAAAGTGCACATTTAGGCAGCTGCCTGCCAAAAATGGGTTCCAGGGCTCTGCCCCTTGTTCATATGGATGATGATACAGGTTTTTAAGTATATGATCAGCCTTTAATGATGTAATATAATAACAACGCTTTTCCTGGTTTACTGCCCTTAATAAGCTTATTCAGCCCCCTACACCTGTGGGTAAGTAGACAAGATTAAAATATTTTATACATAGAATTTCTTTTAATTCAAGTAAATGAAGGTTCTTCTCTGGAAAATTACTCTGTCCAAGAGAAGGAATTGCATTCTCTGTTAGTGTACACTGGCATTGACTCTGAGGGAGCTACAGTCATTTATATGCATTGCAGGTCTGGTCCAAGCAATCATGTAATTAAAGACTGCAATGCAATTGCATCTCATTAGTATGGCTGAGATAAAGCTCTAATTTAGTCACTACCTGCCTTATGAGCAAAATATCTGGGGTTTTAACATACTGTCACTGTTAGCCTTTATGTAATTTTCTATCTTAAAAGAGTAGGACTGAAAAGAAGATCTCATAAATTCAAACACTTTAGAAAGACATGGGCTGGGAGAATGCATATTGATCTCTGTCTCATTCTCTATGTTCTGTGCAATATACAGACTGCACACACAAGAATCCTTCCTTATTCCCTCACTAATCTTCAGTAAATTTTTGGCTTTACTTGTTTATTCACGGACAAAAAGAGAACCCCTGTCTTCCCCTTTAAAAGTTTCTGCTCAACTTGCCAAACCTCTTCAAAACCCTCACCATCAAAGTACTTTGCTATAGCTGCCACTCCAAACAGCCTAAGAAGGTCAGGACGACAGAGAAAATGGAAAGGAGAGTTTAAAGACAGCTGTGTTTTAAAGCAAAACAGCTAACACTTTGCTTGGGAAACTGAAGTCCACTTTTCTGTCATTCCAGATA
>PYHW01009643.1:1639571-1666208 GCA_013186435.1 Turdus rufiventris | reverse complement strand
TAAAAAGTAGGTTACACATTAGCAGTCTCACAGTGTCTGCTGCTTTTCAATGAGGACCCCAACTAAGCAGGAATACTTGCTGGAAAATATGTCATTTGAAAAAAAAAAAATAGTAGGACTTTAAAAGAAGTCAGGAGTCTGTCATCCACAGTATTTCTTATTACTGAGTGTGTCATTGGAATATTATCATTACAATTGCAAATGAAAATAGCAGAAAATCACTTTATTGGTGTTTTTTGGTTGGAGATTTTTTTTCTTTTTTTATTTTTTCCTTTTTCTTCTGGGTTTTGGGGTTTTTTTGTTTGGTTGGGTTTTTTTCTTTTTGTTGGTTTGGGGGGGGGGTTGGTTTTTTTGTTTTGTTTTGTTTTTCGGGTTTGTTTTTTTGTTTTTTGGGGTTTTTTTGTTGTTTTTTTTTTTTGTTGTTGTTGTTGTTGGTCGTTGTTGTACTTTTTTTATTTTTCCTTTTTTTTTCTTTTTTTTTTTAATATAAATAAATAAACAACACCAGCATTTCTTTTTTCTTTTTCCCAATAGTTCTGTTAAACTTCAGGAGGATTGCTGTTGCAGATAAAAACATCTTCAGGCTTCCTGGTCCCTCCAAATGCTAGGATTTAGCACACCGGGAGAAGACATTTTTATAGACAAAATACACAAAATACTACACTGATGGGGACCTTCTTCCTCAGAAGCCTGTGTATATTGGCCACTGCAAGCCATAAACGTGGGGAAATGGTGTTGCTCCTCCTGATGGTATAGGATAATGAAAGTGTTGAAACTAGAAAAACATGATACAGGTCTATAAGTGTCCTCAGAGTCTGAAGACATCATAAACTACTCATGTATTTCTCTTTTTACTACCACAACTCCATAGTGCCTACACAGTGGTTTTTAATCAGTTTTTCCTCAGCTGGTTTTTTATATATAATGGATAAAAAACCCACTCATAGCTACTGCTATAATATTCAGTTAGGTAGTACCAGTAACCAACAAAGTCTGGTTTTATTTCTACTTTAGGGAAACTGGTGTTTTTCAAACCTTGTTACTCTTTGGCACACATGAATGAGAAGTTAATATTCCTTTCAACATCAAAAAAAAACCCATTCAAAGTAAACCAAATAGTTACTAAAATAAATTTGGAAGGATTTACCCCTGACAGGATGACGAATATTCCAAAAAACCCAGTTCTACATAAGTACAGGAATTTTACAACCATTCAACAATGTAAGTGTGAAAAACACTGCAAAAATGAAGGCCAAAGAAACTTTGTCTATATCTGCTTATCAGACTTCCAAATATTTTTGCCTTTTATGCTATTGTCTTATTTTTCTTATTATTATTTTCTTGTTGTTTCTGTATTTGGCTACTGCCACTAAAGCATCTCCTGTTTGTTTTCCAGAACATATTTTCAGTCTGGACTTATATTTAGGTCTTCTGATAATGATTCCTGCTTTGGTTTTGGGATTTTGGCTTCTTTACAACTTTATGCTTCAAAACATGCAAGAATCTCACTTTTACAAATATATTATCTGGTTTGCAGTTATATGGGTGCATTATACATTATTCTTCAGCCTCCATTCCAGGAGAATCAAAAATTCTTGCTTTTGGTTTTATGGAGTTTTGGTTTGCTTTCTCAGAGGATTATGTAAAACATTCCTCCAAGTCTAATCTGAATGTGATACCCTGGAATGTTATTGTGCACAAGCACATAAAAGATGTGACCCTAGTGAAACTTTTCCAGATACAGAATTTTAAATCAAGTGAAACTCAATTCACATTCAACCTACCATCAGTGCAGTCACCTGAAATGTTTGGGAAGCTTAGAAGGGTGGAACAACCACTTATACCTGTAAGCTTTGACTTGAACACCATGCAAAAATAAATCCCATGGCTCTGGAACATTTCACATTCCCAAAATCTGTGCCACCACAGCTGAAGCATCACTTCAATTTAAATGTTTCCATTTGTTTGCTTTGCTGTTAAACCCACCCAGGAATGGGAATATGGACACATTAAGGGTCCTGAAATCCTGCTTATCAAAATCAGCTGATGTCAGTGGAGTTGGTTAATGTCTAACAATCTGGCCCCTGGATTTTTCTACCAAATAGAATTAGAGTAACAGTTGAGTAGCTAAACATAATAGTAGTGGCTAAACTAACAGATAGTGAACATATGTAAAACAGTTGTCCATTGTGTAACTGGGAAAGTAAGAAATAGATTTTTCAGATAAGACTTTGTTCTTCATCTTGCACGAAAGGGCATTCATCTGAAATTTAGATGCTGAAAACACTGGACTCTAACTTGCCTTAACACACAGAACTGTTTCAGGCTGGATTCACACAGACCTCCCCAGCACTTAAGCCATGACAATTCCCCTGGAGTGTTCATCAGCAAGTGTTTCCCTCATCACTCAGGGATATGCTGAATTTCTCCTGCTGAAGCGGCTCTGCTTGCAAAAATGGATTCAATATTAAATCAGTGAGCTCAGGAAGATAACATCTCTCTCTCATTCTCAGTAGTGGCAGAAACCAAAATCCCCTCAAGCCCTCAGAAAGCTTGGCAGGGTACTAGTGACCTCTCCAAGTGAGTCCAGAGGAGACTCAGGACTGTGATCATAGACCTGGAATATCCCTCCTGTGAAGAGGCAGGGAGAGATGGGGGTGTTCTCCCTAGAGAAGAAAGCACACTGTGGAAACCTTAAATTACCTTCCAGTACTTAAAGTGACCTACAAAAGATCTGGAGAGGGATATTTTACAAGGGCAGGTAGTGATAGGAAAAGGGGGAATGACTTCAAATGGGGGGGATGGCTGGTTTAGATCAGATATTAGGAAGAAAAATTCTTTACTGTGTGGATGATGAGGCACTGGAACATTTTGCCCAGAGAAGCTGTGGATGCCCCATCCCCAAAAGTGTTCAAGGCCAGGCTGGATGGAGCTCTGAACAGTCCAGTCTGTTGAAAGTTATCCCTGCCATTCTGTGATGCTTTGATTCACAGGATTTTTCTGCTTGTTTGCTTTTCCAGAGCAGGGAGGGGCTGGCCAGCTCTCACAGCTGTGCATCCCGAACACACACACAGACCTTCCCCTCTCATTTCTGAGTAAGGCATCTAAGCACTTCTCTTGCTTTCTGCTGGGCAGGCTAAACAGCTTCCTACTCAACATGCTGGCTTTTATAGTCACACTGACAAATCTAATCTTAGGTTTTTTCTATGGCTAGAACAGGTTTGTTTGCCTCCTGATGAGGCTATGAGTTAACAGGATTTTTTTTCTTTGGGGGGGATCTGATTCCAGACATTAAAATCTTTCTCATGCTTCTATCACCCCCTAAAATTCGTTCTACATGTCTTCTGAAGCTGTTAGTCTCTGCTCCAACCATCACACCAAAATAATATGGTCATTTCCCAAGTGCCTGCAGCTGCCATCTTCCCAGTAGGAAAAAAGGGATCTTTAATCTGAGCTAATTATTCATTTTGCCCCACACCTACTACTACTGTTAAAAAACACAGCACATGGGAAGTAGATTGTGCTATATTTCATGAACATTCACTGCTGGCACTAAGGGACATACCCATCTGTTATTTGCTCTCAGTTTCACTTACTGATAAAACAGGAAAGACAGATTGCTGATGGGCTCTTTGAAGCAAAAGGCTTCACTGTTTCACAATTAAAGTCTATAAATTATTTTTTTCAGTAGACAGCATGCAGCCTAGCTCAAATCAAAATTACTTCTACTAAATTAAAACTAAGTACTCTGTACTTTATTTCTTTTCTTTGTATCATGTAACTTTGAGTGATGGAACCTTGCAGCAGCATGACTTTCTTTAAATTGCGTTGGACTTTCTCCCAGCACAATCTGTCTTTCTGTTATTGGATTTCAAACATATGCTCTAGTCTGCTTTCAGCTGTGTCATCATAGAAAAATCTGTGAGGAGGTTTGTGCATTCTGGCTCAGGGAGCCAAGGAGGGAATCAAGGGCAGAGGGCAGAGAGATAATGCCACTGTCTGTAGGATGGAGGCTTTGACAGACACTGTCCTTTCAGGAGTTCTCTCTGCTAATTTTTATGGCCATCACAGATCCCAAGAACTTCCCAGCACAGAAGACAGACAGCCTGTAACACACCAGGAGGGAGTCACAACCCCCTGGTAGGAGACATGGTGTCTGTTATAAATTTTCGCCATGCTGAACAAAGACACCAGACACACGTCAGGAGCTCTTCTGTTCCCCTGTACATCACACTTCAGTAAGTTTTCAGCTCCCACCACGAACTCCTCAAAGGTGCTGACTCACAACACACCTCCAGCAGCTTAACAGGGATGGTTTTCACCTCCAGGAACATGCAAGAGGGGATAGAAGGCAGCTTTTGTACAGGTGAATTGTGTTTGCAGAGTGTGAGTCGCCACTGCCAACCTCCATCCGTCACTGCATCGGCTCAGATTTAATCCCAAAAGTATTAGAAGCCACCCTGGAAGATTCCCAGTTTTGCCAGACACATAACCTGGCACAGCTCAGCTATTACACTTTACCTGTGCCACCCTTCATGCCCTGTCAGTGGATCTCTGGCCTGCCCTGGAGTCCTCTTCATTCAGCAGTGACATCTCTGAGGAACAGAAATACTCAGTGTGAAGGGACAAAAGTGGCAGGTGACACACAGTTTCTCTTGATATGCATCTCACAGCAACAGTTAAAGCTTTTTGGAGGAAGGTTAATTTTCTGATAATGATTAAAATTTCTGCATGCTGATATTCTACAGACAGGAAGCACAGGAAGAGTCATCCTCTATGATTCACAGACAATGAGTTCTGAGGTTTCAGGGCTCAGATGCACCATCCAATGAAGTGCAACAGTTAACAGCATCTTCTGTGTGCTTCTCACGATATCTGAAAGCAAGTCGTTGTTCTGGCAAGGACATTTCTACTGCTTGAACCAGAAAAACACAGCCTGCTAAGCACAGAAAATTAAGCTCTAGGTTCAAAGTACCTGCATAGTTCAAAGTAAATAACCTTGTAACTTTGGGACAAATTTGCTAGCACAAACATCTCTGCACAACCACTGTCATTTTGCTAACTGTGATCAATGCACAGAATGCCTATAATGCAGCCTTATGCCATATGAAATACCCAAATAAATAGAACAGCAAACTTCTGTTCTTCTTCCCCGCATATCGCCCTGTTGTTCACAGCAATTTACAACAGGAGCAAAATCTGAGGAGGTCTGTTGACTTCTTGCTGCTGGTGAATAACTTACTGGTGAATTCTTATTGCTTTGGGAGGCTGGAGATCTTCATGAACGGAGTTGCTGTGCCACAGAAAACATCCTAAAACATCCTAGGAAAACACTTCAGTAAAGAATATCAGTGTTCCCCGATTGTATTATTATTCTACCTTTCCCATACTGATGAGCCTTCTGAGAAGGCTGATGAGTTCTATCTTGCACCATGCAGATGCTCACTCACTCCCCCTTCCCCACTGTGGGACAGGGAGGGGAATCAGAAAAAGAGAAAAAAAAAACCTCATGGACAAAGTTAAGAAGAGTTTAATAATAGAAACTAAATTAAAAACAAAAAATAAAATAATAATAACAAAACCAATTATAGTAATGATGGGGGGGAAGAGAAATAAATAAAATCCAAGACTGACAGGTTGCACATGATAAAATTGCTTACCACCAATATGCAGCTCATTCCCAAACAGTGATTGCCCTCTTTTTGGGTAACCCTCCCCAGTTTATCCTGACCAAGACATTCTAAGATATGGAACAGCCCTTTGACCAGTTCAGTTCAGCTGTCCCAGCCATGCTCCCTCCCAGATTCTTGTGCACCAGCTGCTAAGATGAACATGAACTCTACCCAGGACACTTAATAACACCAGGGGGGTGTTTTGAGATTCTTGAAGAAAAGCATGGCTGTAGTGAAAGTTTCACAAGCAATGAGAGGTTTGGCCATTGGACCTTGGCAAGCACAGTCCAGGCACCTGGAGTCTACCAGGGAGCTCTGCTTCTCTTCATGGAGGGAGCTGGTTGATCCCTAAAAAGTTAAATTTGAGTTGGAAGGCAGCTGAAGGCAAATGCCATGCCAAGTGTGATCAGCCCCTCATGTCCTGGCTGCAGGACTTGTTCTGCCTGAGCACACTGTGCTGATGGGCAGCTGGCCTCATCTGGATTTTGGGGGTACACTGGTGTGTACAAACTCAGGGTAACCTCAAAAGTCTCAACTGCATTCCTGCTTTGCCTTCAGGAATGATTGCTATCTCCCTACATAGCAATTTGTCAACACTTTGGGAAAAAAAATGTGTGGTTTGCAGCAGTGTGACCTCACCCTCAGAGTGCCTTGGTTCCATTGCTCTTCTCCACACAGCATGCGTGTCACAGGTTTGGGGATTTCTCTTCCTCGTGGGCAGAATAAACAAAAGGACCCACAACAAAAGCTTTCCTGCTCCAGGCAAGGGGTAGTTTAATCTGAGCACTGTGCCCAGTGGTAAGAAGTTCCTGTCCCTGTAGGCAGAAAGGGTCACCTCTCTCTATCAGTCCTGCAGCATTTCCGAGCCACTAGAACAGAAAAAGGGATTTGGTAGCACCAGGTCATGAATCTTGGTGTCATATGGGCAGGGGAACCTCCTCTGCCCTTCCTCTTCCTTAAGAAAAATAACAAAGGGGAACAAGGAAAGTCATGCACAGCAGAAGCAAAGAAATGTTGGTAAAAAGCAGGCAGGAATACCTATGTTTGTGCATTATTTACAGTAGGTTAACAAATGGTTTTCTTTGATTATCTAATACATCCCATCTTGAAATACACCTGTGTGTGCGTCTATGTACACATATTAATATAACCTGGTAAAATTAGTTATGGTTTCAGCCTCTTTTTATGCCACAAGCCATCTGGGACTTTATGGGTAGTCTGAACTTTTAATTTTTTCCTTTCAAACAAGATCTATGGATTATTTATCCATTCCCTTCAAGTGTGAGCACATTCTGTCATTCATTATTGTGTGCACATCCTTAGGGACTGCAGCATGCAATTAGACCCCCTTCTGTCACCTTCCTTCAGGCCTGCAGATAATGTACTACCCAAACACCACCTCATACATAACTCATTCATTCAATTCCCTGCAGTGCACTCACTTCTTGCCCTTCTTTGCACTTCCTAAAGCGTTTAAATACCATCTCCAAAGCACTGTTGAGAGACCAGCCCACAAAACAGCGCACAGGAATTAGACCAGTTTCTGGAGATGCTGTAGAGACGACTTTTCTTTGACCCATAACAATGTTTTTCATGGTCTTCTGGCAGCTCAGTCCTTTGAGAAAAGGAGGCTGAAAAACAAGCCTTTGCTAAAAGAGAGCTGCAGCTCATTGCTTTCTTTGGTGCATTCCAGTTGTTTGCAGGGCCTTTCTGAGCATCCTGGTTCGTATGATTTCCTTCTGCTGAAGTGTGTCAGCAGTACATCAGCTCTGTTCTGCTGCTGCTGTACTCAGCATACAAACAGCGCAGGCAAAGCATTTCAAAACAGAAGTGCTGGGAGCTACAGAGAATATTCTTAGTTTTTGAAGCACTGTCACAAAGCTCAAACCTTGAACAGCTACCAGAGACAATTAAGCATCTGCTTAGGAAAGAAAAGTTATAATTTATAACAACAAGAGTTTATATTGTAAAACAAACAAACAAACAAAAAAAAAATAAAACAAAACAAAACAAACAAAAAAGGAAAACAATCAAACTAAAAAACCCCGAGGAAGCAAAATATCAACAATATATCAATTCCTCCTCAAGCAACCCTCTGGAGGAATCAGCTATTTCCTTACAAGAGATAGCACTTAGGAGGGAAGCATTCTCCACTTCTCTTTCTCCAATGAATTTTGTGCTCAACAGAAGCGTGAGCATTTGATTACATTATGCTTCTTACACTTGCCAGTGCCTAACTATGGTTAGTCTGCTTCCAAAACCTGTCAAGTTTACCTATTTTCTCTGTGGTTAAATAGACTGTTTTGTGCAGTTTCATGCCTCTGCACAATAATGAGCAGACTGGTGTGTGTCACTCCAACACTGTCATTAACAGCAGGCTGGAATGAGGCCATGCTTTGCTGGAGCAAAGCCAGACCAGAGAAGTGTCTTAATAAATGCCAACATTTTTCTGAGAGAATAACCCAAACAGAGCAAGCCAGGAAAATTCCAGAAAAATATGTTTTTCATTGAAATGTACGGGAATTTCCAAACATCAAATATTGGTTTCTATTAATGGTTATTAATTAACTAATAATTTTTTAAAACATGCTGATTTTGGTGAGCGGGGTCTGGAGAAGTATGAGTGGTTTCCAGCCAGATGAGGTAACCCCCAAGAATCTAGGGTCTGTCCTGAAAATGTCACTGCTGTGGAAAGCCCAGAAATTATTCTGATTCACAACCCAGGATCACATCCCCCCTTGCTGGCTGCCACATGTAAGAGGCTATATAAGTTTCTCAAAAAGTTCTTTCCTCCTAGTTTTCTCTAGTTTTTTGGGGGTTGTTTTTGTTTTTGTTTTATTTGTTTGGGGATTTTGGGTTTTGTTTTTGTTTTTGTTTTGTCACAGGTTTAACACACATACTTCCCCCCACCGCCATCCCCCAAAAATAATTTTAAAAAAAACCAAATAAATATCTCAAAAGCCCTGAGGCTTCTGAATTCCTCAAGACTGCAAAAAGAAATCTCTGCCTTCCACTCACTCTGCTCTCCAATATAGACTTCTCCAGAGAGCTCACAGAAAGTATGAAATGCAGTTCTACACAATGCAACACACAGGGTCACCATGTGGCTTAAAATGAAATGTTCTGGTGTCCCTACAAGCAGAAGAAAACCCCAGTAGTAATTGAGCAGTGTTGCCTGCTCTTATGTATTTCTCACATTTGTTTCTCTTTTGGTGGAATACATTATATTTTAAATATTTCCCTGGAGTCATCAGCAGCACTGTACTGCCTCATATGAAATGAATTAGGCTCCTTGAAGAGTTAGCTTGGATTTAAGGCTGGCTTTAATGGTCTAGCTGGTGTGGTTCTCTGAATGATCTGAGTGCCATTAAAACCCGCTCTGTGTCAGAAGATGTGAAGATCCAAACAAGATGAATCAGTGCTGCATCTGCAAAATCAGTGTAGTGTTGAATTCTGGCCCTCAAATAGTGCAGTGCAGAACTGCAGAGATGACTTATGAGGCAATTCCTCTAAATTAATTCAGATGACACACTCTGCCCTGCAAACATAACTTGGGCATTCTTCTGTCCCCATCACAAGAACAATCTGCAGAGTCAGCGTTTAACTGGCTCCTGATTTCAATGCCATAAATTTCAGCAGCTGGTGATAAAATACACTTTTGCTCTTGCTGAGGAATGCCAGAAGTTTTACATCTCTCTAAACCTGGAGCTGGGTTTGATAACACAGTGGTGCCTGGAGGTAAAAGTAATTAATTGTTCCTGACCAAAACTTTTCCATAAAAACAAGTCACCTTTTATATACATAAATTTACATGCNTGTTAAAAAAAAAAAAAAAAAAAAATTTAGGCAAGCCAAAGATGTGAAAATCTGCTTCATAGTTGGGGTGAGTGGGCAGTACTGATAGGCCTATTTACAAAGGAAACTATGGTCTCTTTCTGTTTTAAAATCCAGACTTGCCTTAACTATTCCTTCAGCAGTAGCACCTATTAAATACAAACTCAGAATCACTTTGGGTGAAAAAGACCCCCTAAAACAAGGAGTCCAGCTGCTAACCTAGTACTGCCATTACAAAACCTTGCCCTCAAGTACCACATCTACACATTTTTTAAATATCCCTGGGGATGGTGGCTTAACCACTTTGCTGGGCAGCCTATTCCAATTCCAGTCCTTTCCATGAAGAATTTTTTTCCTAATATCCAATCTAAACCTGCCCTGGTGCAACCTGAAGACATTTAATCTTTTCCTATTTGTTGTTACTTGGGAGAAGGGATTTATATCGCTTACACACATCAAATTCTAAAAGTAAAATTTTGTTTTACTGTTATCCTCAGTCTAATAGGAGATTTGGTTGCTCTTTCAGCCATTTTAATGCTTTTATTTGCTGCCCCATGTGTGTTGTCATGCCATGCTGTGAGAGAGGTTTGCATTCACTATGAGAAACCACAAACACTGCCTTTAGTGGTAATAATGTCCAACATCCCCAGTTCCCTCTGTCCTACTCACACACTTGGTATCAGCCTGTAAACCACACCCCAGGATGGACCAAATGATCCCTTGAGGTCCCCTTCCAACCCAGTTTTTCTCATGTGATTCTTGCATGCAAATATAAAAGTCCTACAAAGAAATGAAACACAGAACAACATAAAACAAAACTACAAAACTACAACAACTGTAGCAGTATAAAAAAAGGGAAGAAACCAGGGCAGTTTTAATCCTGAGATTAATTCCACTACCTCTTGAGATGGTTCACAAACATCACTAGGAAAATGTCCAGCCCCCAAAGCTCGTTTATAAAATGAACCAATGTCTTCCAGAATGACATTCTTCCTCTTCTCACAAAATGTGCTCAGGTTTTTGATGGCATTTCACAGAGGGACAGCCAGCTCTGGAAGAGCAGATTAATTGCACTCCCTGTTCAACAGGGGTAGGTGAAAAGCTGGAATGCAGGCATCTAGCCCAGCAATACCAATTACAATTGCAAGATGACTAATGAGATGAATAATGGAGGATATCATGGCTTAAAGTTTCACTTTCCCAGAAATGAAATGTTGAGGGAGTTAGCTGCATTTATGTGCTAATTCCCCCTATATAGAGGCCAGGTGGCTTTCAGAACTTGTTCCATTGATTTTCTCTATTTTTTTCAGGTTTTATTTATTGACATTCCAGCAAGAGAATTCTTTCAATAGCAGCCACATAACTTATCTTTGCAGAGTTTTACAACATTTCTTTCTTCCCTCTCCTTTTTCCTGATCTTTTTTTAATAACTCAAAAGCCAATTTTGCAGAGTTTAACTGTAACGGCAGTGCCAGACAGAGGAAATTCTGTTCTTTTGCTTAACCTGGTTTGTCACTTATGCTAAACAAAAATTTGTTTAGCAGAATAGAGGTTGCATGCAGGAGATAAATGGTGGTTCTGTACAGCATTCCTAAAAATGTTGTCTTCTGTTGTCTTCACACCTGAAAAGGCACTTTAGCACACACCTATTTATAGGAGGCAAGAAGGGCTTTGCTAACTAGGAATGCACTGCTCAACTGGGGACTGCATTTGCAAATTGCACATTTATCAGTAAATCTAAATAAGTATTTTAAGAGGAACTGTCTGAATAGCACACATGTGGTGCAGAAATTGCCATAGCACCAGGAAGGAAAGATACAGCAGGGTGATGATAATCACTGTTATTTAGTATTTTTATCAATAGAAATTATGAGTAAGTAGCATTAATGTATCCCAGTGTTTTGATTTTAAAGCCGGGTTGTTTTTTTCTGGGATTACATTATATTTTAACATATATAAGGTAATATTTCAAGAAGGAAGGCAGGCGTAATGCATGTTTCACAGAACTCTGAACCTCAGGATATTTCAACACTTGAGGCTCATGCAAGCATAAATTTGCAGAGTGTTCCAAGTTGGCACTGGTGGATACTGTGCCAGGAGGTTTCCTGCTCCCTGCTGAATCCATGAGCAGCAGTGCTCAGTCTGCCACTAGGAGCCTTTCCAAGGGGAATTTGAGTATTGGAAAAGCAAGATATTTTACACTCTGCTTTAGACTTTTCATTCATGGGCAGTTATCTTGGTGAATAAATAACTTCCAAAGAATTTAGCATCTGTGCCAGGCTCTCCTGCAAAGGGAGGTTTCTGTTTCCTGTTGTACAAGTTTTGTAACAAACAAGTTTGTGTCCCTCTGTTGAGAAGACTGCAATACCTACTGCATTTAGGAATAGGACAACTATATTAATTCAACCTTACTGCACAGGCAGGATGCTTGCATCCATGGAGATGTGTAACGACAGAGGCACGGACTCAGACCAGCAGGGAATCTGAATCCTTTATTCAAACAAATGAGCTGGTTTTATGCACTTCTTTAAGACACTGTTATTCATTATATGGCAATTCTCACTAATTATCTATCAGCAGCACGCTTTCCCAATGTCCCTCTATGGGGTGATCCCATGCTGGTCACCTGTCTGGCACCTTCTGGCAGGCTCCTCTCTGCAGGGCTCTGCCCCTGACACCTCCTCCCCACAAGGTCAGGTGGAGACAAACCGCTCTGTGCTGTTCTGTGCTGTTCTGTGCTCCTTTGGCCACCACGTGCTTCTGCAGGCGCATCCCACAGCTGTAACTCAATTCCGTCCTGTCTCTTCCCACAGAAGTGCTGAGATTGACCATAGGGAGTCACCTCCTGAGTCACCAAGAAACTTTTGAGATTTTTTGCATATTGGTCAGGGCTTCCATTTCTACTAGTCTTCTTTTTACTGCAGTGGAAACCATGACAAACCACGACAAACCATGACAAATTTTAAATTCACAGTGAAATGGTGGATGGATGGGGCCAGCTGTCTTTACCAGGTGACTCAGAGTGTTCAGATCTACTTCTCAGTTTTAATGTTTTCCATTTATTATTCTGAATCACTTTCAGTTGAATGATAGATAGTCTCTTTAATGACTTGAATTTGTAGGCCTTCTGTTAATTACTTTGTCTAACTATGGAGTACAAACAAACATGGTAAAGACAGAGAGTAGGCTTATAGCAAAATAGCTGCTGAAAAATTGAGTTCAGTACATGCTACTATAACTATAAATCAGAGGAACTTGTCTATGATATCTGTATAGAGGAAAAATACCACAGCAGGGCTACTTCTTATGGCCTTTCTCACTCTTCTTTTTGTAATTGTTCAATGACTTCATGTACTTCAGAGAAGAAAAAAGTGCACCAATGACTACTTTCCATGTCAGTACTAAAAAAAAAAACTGTTTCAAATTCACCATGAGTGTAGTGTCTTGCCTGTACATTTTTTTCTCCTGGTGCTGGCAGCCACAGGAGGCACAGTCCTGTTCCAGGCATTGCCAATGGGAAATGGGCAGCATTTGTCTCATGTGGGATGAAATCTTGTCTCTACTCCACACCTCCAGGAGCTATTTCTGTTTTCCCTGGTGGAAGGCAGACCCAAAACCACTGGCAGATACACTGGGGAAAGGGGGGTTTCTCACAGCCCTTCCCTCCCTACTCCCCATCTTTCTTACAAGTTCCTTGTAAATACTGAAATGCCACAATTAGACTTCTCAAGATCCTTCTCTTTTGCTGAGCAACCCAACTTGGATTATTCTCACAGAAGAGGTGCTACATCCCTCTGACCACTTTTTTGCAGAAAAGAGCAAAGAAACCTCCTTCCTAACAATGCCTTACTGCAGTTGATATTTATCTAGACCTCACACCTGTCTCCTTTTTCAGCACCCTTTGTCTTCTTTTAGAAACAAAGCTTTTCTCTTGTACACTTTCTGACTTGCAGATGGAACTTGGGACTGCAGCTGAACTGACAAAAATCTCTGCTACCCATTGAATTGTTCTTTCCATAGTTATACTGCAGCTCAGACACGAAAGTCTGACCCAAATTCAGTATCAGGAACTGAGGAACCAAGAGGGCAATTGCAAAACATCCCACAGGCACCTCTGCTATACAAATGTGTGTTTATATGCACATGGAAGAGTGCATGCATCCCCAACTGCTAAATTACACTTTTTTCTTGACTTCAGTCTGAAACAAATGAAATTGCCCACCTCCCAAAAATAATAAAAGTCAAAATTATCTTCGAAGTGGATCAATACAAGCTTAACTGAAATAGATATGGAAGTTTATCAGCCCTGATGCAGTAAAACACTGATAACATCTCTTCCAATTCATGCATGTGAGACTAAATTTTCAGCAGAGATGTATTGCATTGCTAGGGATTAATGGGAACTTTTATAACAGATTTGGGCTGCCAAGCATTGTTTTTGTAACAGTAGATTTTCTTCTTATGCTTGCATGTTTTTAATGCTGCCTTTTGATCAGAACACTAGATTCTCTCTGAAAAACTTATTTGTTTCAGAAAATAAACCATCAGTTCATTGTCTGCAGCATTTTGAATTTAATGGGACCAGAGAGAAAGACTTTGGGAGCAAAAATCCCTTCTGGCCATGGCAGCATTCCTCTTGGACCCCTTGTTGCTTCCACTGCCTGCATTTGTCACATAAGGGTTTGGATGAAGTGAAGCAGCCTCAGAAGAGGGGAAGGAGAGTCCCCAGCAGCACTGCAGGGGTGGGAAGAAGGTTCTCACCACTGGCACTGATCACTGCATATTTGGCACCTTCACTTTCAAAATTTGTGTTTGAGGTTTACTGGGAAAAAAAAAAAAAAAAACCAACAAAAAAACCTCTTTTACCTAACCCCAAGTAAAGTGGTAGGTCACTCCACCTGCCCCAGTGCCAGACACCAACATACCTTTTGGAGTAGCACCTTTTYCTGTATTCTCCTCAAATGTTTTCTTCCTTCTGCACATTATCCTGGCGTCTTACTCATGCATGTGCACTGCTTGTTGGATGGATAGTCTTGGATAGTTGGGTTTATTGGTATTGTTTCAAAGAGTGGGATTTATCTCCTCTAAATTCTCAGTTGTCTTGCCATCCAGTGTGTGACTTGTGTTTTTCTGTAGTCTAGGAGTTCAGTGAGGAAAACCAGAATGCTCCAGAGGGGGTGAAGAGAACACCCACCATTCTCAAAGTGTTGTGAGCTCAGATGTGTCCAGGGCTGTG
Source organism: Turdus rufiventris (assembly GCA_013186435.1). Lineage (NCBI taxonomy): Eukaryota > Metazoa > Chordata > Aves > Passeriformes > Turdidae > Turdus > Turdus rufiventris. Next base: position 1,651,466 of record PYHW01009643.1, on the reverse strand, counting down.
AAAGGCACCAAAGCCCAACAGGGCTGGAGAGAAAAGAAAGTACAACTCTACTGCAAGTAGAAGGCAGGCAGAGAAAAACTCATCCTTCATACCCCAGAATAGCTGACATTGCCTCCAGTGACTCCAGTGACTACAGAGACCTTCCAGTCTTGCACTGAGTTTTATTTCAGATGGTTAGAGGCAAGTGAAATGAACACATCTTCAAAAATCCAGCCTCCACAGCTCTGAAGTTAGCTCTTAATCTGCTCTTATTTTTTTCTGGAAGGTTTTCATGCAGATGGAATATAACTTTTTTTGCTGCAGCTTGATCCACTTAAGGCAGGGGAAAAAAATGAGCAAAGGAAAGTACTCTCCTGGTCATTTAAATATATATACATAAATAAAAAAATAGGAGACAGCCCTTGCAGAGCTTTGCTTTTCTCTGTGTGACTCCTAAAAAACAAAGAAAACAAAAGGAATTGCCAAGAGAAATCTTGTAGCACAGGACATGAGGAGACAAAGTAAAGTTATTATAACTTTTTATAAAGACTAAAAATAAAACTGTAAGGTTTGTTGATGAAAAAAAAGCATGTTTTGACTATGCAAAATTTTGGTAATGTGGGGACATACTTTGTGCACCATTACACAAAGGTTACAGAGTTTGCTGTAAACCAGGCTGAAGCTGGTGCCCAATCTGTGAAGTGATACCAATTATTTTGATACAGAGACATTCAGTAAGGCAATTTCTGTGTTCTGAGAGTACTGTTACCAGAACACTTTTGGCACCAGAATGAAGAGAACTGAATATTCATATTCTGAGCTAGAACATTCAGAACAAGGAATAGAAAAACTTGAGATGAAATTAAAACACAGCAAAATAACAAGTCTTTCCTAATGTTTTTTGTAAAGTGATATTTAACAGGATCAATTCTGCTTTTTAGTGGCAGAACCAGCCTTAGTTCATCAAGAAAATGGAATTCCTGCACACTAACATTTATAAAATGTAAAATATATTCTACTGGGACTCATAGAATCATAGGGTGACTTGCGTTGGAAGGGACCTTAAAGATAATCTGGTTTTAACCCTTCTGCCACAGGCAGGGATGCTCCCCACTAGAAGTTTCTTTGGGCCACCTGTGCCAGGGCCTCACCATCCTCACAGGGCAGAATTTCTAATTAATATCTACTCTAAACCTACCCTCTTTCAGCTAGAAGCCATTCCCCCCTGTCATATCAATAATCTCTTTGTAAGGAAATCCTGTAGTTGTTTATAAGAACAAACACTGAGTACCAAGGACAGCAGAATGATGCTGAAGGTTTGGCAGGAAGACAAAAAACCCTGCAGGACTCTGAGCATTACCAATTATTAGAAATAAACTTAGTGAAAAACAGAAAGAAATGATGAAAGATAAGATTTTCTGGACTAGAACTTCTAAACATAAATTGCTGTCTAAAAGAAACCACTTATTGAATATGGCATATTATAATAAATAGGAAAACCAACTGAAGTGGAGTCACAATCAATTTTTGTAATAACAGAAACATAAATAAAAAAGCAGCAGTATCAAGATCCTCATCAAACCTGCATTTTGTTAATGAAGAGTAAAGGATTTCTGCAAAATAGGCTATTAATGTAAAATCTGTGAGTATGCCTAGACTTCAGACAGCTGCTTCTGGACTGATAGCTCCTGGTCTGCTCCTAGCATTGCCAAGAATGCAAGAATATGAATATGAACTGAGTAGAAAATAAAAGAAAAGCGCTTTTTTTTTTTAATAAAATCTTTTAGAAATGGACTTGAACTGCAAATAAAAATTTCAAAGTACTTTTGGAACCCCATGAGCAATATGAACATAGTCAAGGGGAAAAAGAAAAATATTAACATTCCAAAAAGAGGCTACAACTTCTAAATTATGGTTCTGTAAGTTCCTCTTACATTTGAATACTCAGTTACTCAGTTTAAAATATATGAAATTAGATATTCCAAAAGAAACCCAAAATCTGTTGCTGTCTTTTAATTTATTATTTTTCTACTTCTAAAGTGTAATTGTAACTGAAGCTCTGTGCACGCTCTTCCTGCTATCCTTTGAATATAAATGTTTGGAATAAAATAATAAAATAGTTTGGGTTGGCAAAGGCCTTAAGGATCACCTTATTCCAACTCCCTTGCCATGAGCAGGGTCACCTTTCATTAGATCAGGCTGCTCAAAGCCCCATCAAACCTGGCCTTGAACATTTCTAGGTATGGGACATCCACAACATCAATAGGTGCCATAGCAGAACAGAAACAATATTATGTGCCTGTCTCAATCAATCAATCACAATTTTTTTTTTTTATGGATATAATTCCTCAGTTGTAGACTTAACATTTCAAAACAACATTTCTCAAATACTGTTGAATATGAGTTGACTGTCAAGAAACCACACTTTGTTAATTGGCACAATGTCACCCACACTCAAATGCATTTGTTACCTGCATGTAAATATGGGGAGAAACATGGCAGGCAAATCAGATATTTTTAAAGGTTTATATGAACACGCATTCCCTGTTCATACAAATGAATGCCACAAGAGCTTGGAACTCTATTCAGCTCAGTCCTGGTCATTACAACCTGTCCCAGGCTGTTCTTACCTGCCCTCAGGTTTCATACATCAGCCTCCAGTTTCCTCTGGCATCCCTCTTTAAGGGGATTTTAAGCCTGTGGTTTTCCTCAAGACACCAGGACCTGAAAATCATAGGGAGAAAACTCTGCCCATTGTTTCCTACAGGTGCTGGCTCGCACTGTCAGCACCTCTATGTTCACTTTGGAGCTCAATTTCTTTTATACTGGAGCTTGGTGTAAAAGAGCTGATTTCAGAGCTTCTAGTAACTTACATTTGTCACAAACATGGGCTCTCAAAAGCCACCCATTTTTCCCCAGACTTTGTTCTCACTCTATTCCCCAGTTCTCCTGGGTGTGGGGTCACCTCTCCATGGGGGCTGATGACTTTCCCAGGTACACTGCACCTTTTCACCACCCACACAGGGAAAACCACTCCAGCCAAATTTCCCCACAGTGGCAGCACCTGCAAGATTGATGCTGGAGGTGCTCTGGAGAAGAGACAGGAATATCAGTCCTAAAATTCTGGCAGCACAGCTCCCCTCCTGAAGCACTCACCCCTTCCCCAGAGTTTCAGGATTAGCACACAGAACATTGCTCTTATGTGTTCCCCCACCTGCAATGCTTTATTTCTTCTCTCACACACACACGTTTGTCTGCTTTTATTTGAGAACAAAATGTTTTGTATAAGTCTGGAGGAATTATTGGAGTTTTTTTATTTTTTTTTAATATTTGCAGTCATACTTCTGAAGCACCCCTATCATCTGACAAAAAAGGAGAATTTAATGCAAACTCATATTTCCATCTATCTCCCAATACTGCTGCTTCCTCTACAGATTTCTTTTTTTTTTACTGACTCTGATTTTTTTGAAATGAACTTGGTATTCATGAAAGAGCTCAGATTGATAGACTAGAAAGCGATGGCAGAGATTTCTGCACAGAGCTCAGATAAGCAAAACTATCTCAGTTTTTAAAAGGGTTCTGGTAGGATTTTAGTTCTAATCCATAGGGAAACATTTCACCCCTGCGCACATCATGATGCAAGGCAGTGCTCCCACTTCTTCCCAGGTTTATTTCAAAGGCTTGTTGCCAGATTAGGGTCTGGTAAAATAGCAGGCTCCCTACCTGGTGGCTTTGGACACAGCTTAATGAGAGACAGTGTCCAATAATGTGGTCAAACAGTGATTAAAATAGCTGATCCAACATTAAAAAGGTGATTTATTGTTGAGAGAGATGAGAGAATGAATCTTCTCCTTATTCAGTTTAGTTAGAAACAAGGGAAATTGTTGTATTTTTAAGAGTAACATTGAAAAGTAAGGAATGGATGAAATACAAAATTTTTTTTTTTTAATTTTGAGAGTATCAGTGAAGAATATCCAAAGCCTTACAGTAGTGGTTACACCCTCCAAAGGACTTCAAAGTTTGCAGCAGCCTTTCCACCTGCCCAGGGGCTATGTTCACATGATCTGGTATGCACAGTCACTTTGATATGAGTAAACACAGGTGCAGATTTGCATCTATCAAAAAAAAAAAAATCTGTTTCATGTTTTTCCAACAGCTCCTTTTTATTATCTCTTCCTTTTTGATCTAACTTTGTTCCAAGACCAAAATAACAGGCCTTCATTCCATGCACAGTTGCAGTGTTTGGCAAATAGGGGCTGGTATGATACCATAAAGATATTCCATTTTTAAGGAAAAGAGGCTCTGTGTTATTTTGCCTCATTTATATTGGAGAAAAATAGAGTTTTAAGTACTATAGGTTTGCTACAAAGAGCGTGGAAGAACCTCTTGATTATCATCCACTGCTTTATAGATCATGGTTAAAAGTGTTAATTTCAATTACCTAAATGTTTTTCTGGCTTGTATGTCATTTGCAATAAAATTACCAGGGCCAGATTTACTGGTGTACACCATTTGCTGTGTGCAGCTCCAACCTCAGCTTTATGACTGCTTTGTGTTCCTGGAGTGGTGCACTGAGCTTTTTAATGATTCTGGCTTGTTGCCTTTCCCCCACACATTCTATATCAATTTATTATTCCACGGTGGATAGCTGTGTGCTTGCTGCAATTTACTTTGGAAATAGTATTAAAAAAGTAGTTGGCATGCATTAAATAATACTGCATTGATTGTCTTAAACTTGCAACACAGCTCTGCACCACTAGCCCTAAAGAATTCATACATGCATATATGTATATAGAGAAAATCATTTGTATTATAAAAGAGAATGCCAAATTAAAGCCATACTAGGCAAACATAAATGCATCTCAAATAATATATTGAAAAATTGTGAGAAAACCCTGCTGTACCAGTCTGTAGTCTGTGTGCAGGCATATTCATAATATGAATGAACAATTTCTCCATGACAGCAATTTCCAGATGAGTTCTGTTCCTTTGACAGACACACACAAACCCCTCACCAACAAGGCAGGACAGGCAGACAGTCACAGACTCCTTGCTGCCTCTGCCCACAAAAATTTTTGGGTTTCAGATCCAAATTCAATACTCAAGACCAGAGCTTTGGTGCAGACGTCCATACCAAGAGGCAAAGAGCAACCAGACTCAAATCTGTAGGACCAGAGAGTTTCTGATACTTGAGTAGACAGTTTTTTCTAAAGCAGGAAGAACATGAGTGTTTGGGTGACCACCTAACCTTTTGACTAACACATCATGATCTCATTTCTAAAAACAGCACTCAGTGAGTGCAGAAATGAGCTATTTTATTACCCACATGTGTCTGCTTTAGATAAAGGTTTTGTGTTCCCATTTTGGAAAGGTTTTTGAAAACAATTTTTGTTTAAAATATGGGTAAAAGAATAAAAATGGGCCAAGATGGATTCAACACAAGAGAGAATTATTACCATGAGCTACAACCTGAAGCATTTTAGCAGACACATGCCACTAAATAAATATGACAGCAGTGCAGCACTGTATGCTGTCTTCTAAGCCAGCCTGCTTTTCATCATCCAGATGCCTCTATATGATCTAAACTTGGGCTGCATGAGACTTGCAGTCAAATTCAGGGCTGCCAGAAAGGTATGATCAATCATCTCTGCCAACCTGACGGCACAGGATCTGATTTATTCTGCCTCTGACTCCTCTATTTATTACAAAATCAAAGGTAGGGCTTAGCATTAGTACAAAGCACTGGAGTTTTGTTCAACAGTGAGCTGTTGCATGTGGAACAAGCATCAAATCCCCTGGTGTTTAGTGGTTCATTTTAAATATATCTGGTACATGAATTAGCAAACAGAGATGGGAAATACTAACAGCAGTTAAAAGTAATTTATGAATATTGAATTGCACTGTGTAGTACATGTAAAGAAAATACAGTGAGAATTCCCTTAAAAGCTTCTTTGTCTGCCCCGGATTTCAAGGAGAACACCTGAGAGCAGTCCTGAATACAATGCTCAAAAACAAAGGAAAAAAATGAAAAAGAAAATTAAAAAAAAATTTTAAATCCATGGGAAAAAAACTCAGGAAACCTGAAATGTCCCTCTAGAACAGTGTAACAATATTTTTCAATTAAGTTCTTGGTAATTAAAAATATTCAAGTAATTATGTATACATAGATGGCTAATAATAAAATTCACTGCTGTGCATGTAATCCTTGAGCTTGTCCAAATCTCTCAGTATCCCACAGAGTTTTCATAACCTCGAGTGGATTTTACCACGTGCCCAAATTTTCTAATGCCAAGTTGGCCAAGTCAGGACCTCTAATCGGGTGTTGGAGTGCAAGTGCAAGGATTCTAATAAAACATCAATCCTTGATACCTGAGAGCAGCTGAGTATTTGCTGTGATAAACTTTAGGATCCTCCAGCTGCAATCTGCAAACAAAACTATATGAGCCTGTGAGGAGGGAGGTTTATGTGATCCTAATTTATGACTGTGTGGCTTTTTAAAAGTACTGTAACAGCCTGAAAAACCAGTTTTCTATGACATGACAGTTTTCAGGTGAGGAAAAATAAGAGGTTTTAAAAAATCACAAGGAGATGGGTAGGAAGAGCACCCAGCTTAAAATTAAATACAGATGTTTCAAAGAGCTGGCTTGCAGAAGAAATGCTGAATAGAAATGCTCTCAGTGAAAATGTATTTGTAGCCTTCAGTGAAGGTGAATGCAGAAGAAAGCACTGGGGAAATCATCTGCCTTGGAGGTCATATTTTGCCAAATGTGGAAGAATGCATACACATATAGAGTCTAAAACATTTGCACTCATTGCAAAACCATTTGGCCTGCGCTGTGTCATCAACCCTTCTGAAAGGTTCCATCCAGTTTAAGCCAGAGATGCTGCCTTGATGCTTTTAAACAGCTGGATACAGGAGGCAGCAGGAAAGCTCAAGTTCTCAGGAGGAGTTTTTCATTCACCTGCACCAGTCTGACTGCTATGCCATGCATATTCAGTGATGAGTATCGCTGGAAATCAGCTGGAAGTCATAATTAAGACAAGCCAGCATTGCTAGCAGCAAATTATACACGTACTTTAGATCCAATTACACTGTAATGACTGAGTGGCAAAGAGATATTGGCAGCTGAAACTGCATCAAATGGCTTTCTTCAGGCAGAGCCAAAGGCACAGGGTAAAATTAGAAGATCCCATAACATTTAACTTCCATAACTAACAGGAAGGGGCAAAAATTAAAAATCATGCACCCACAGACACACACACAACCACATTAATAAAACAGCACCACAATCCCTAACAGCTTTACAAAACATTTTAAGTACAAATGAGAGAGGTGATTGTAAAACCCAGAGTTCCAACTTCCCTTGAACAGAAGAACCTCTGGGCTCAGCAGAGCCTGTCCAGAGCTAAGGTCACCTGCTGACATCCATCTCTAGGAGCTGAGGTGCACCACAAAGGAAGGGAGATTTGCACTTTCAAGGAGATGGAGGTGAATTCCTGGATCTGAAAAAGGCCTGTAGAAAAGCTTAGAAGTGGGAACATTGTGTAGCCTGAACTGGGAGCAGAAAATGAGCTATAGGGGCATAAAACTGACTGTAGCCACAGCATTTTTATAACCATGTTGGATCATCACCAATGTCATATTTAGAAAGTATCAAAGCTTTGATATACATCACAACACTGTAGATATTCCTCTTACAGGGAATATGAAGAGGATCCAAACTCTCTCTTGATAAAGTTAATCCTTTGTTGGAACAGATCCATTTGAATCTTTGCACTTCAAGGAAAAATTATTTCAAAAGTTTCTTTGAATAACGAAAGAAACAAGAAAGTAAATGTAAACAGAAATGGTGTCAACTGTTGACATGTTTCCCAAGAGTTATTTGGCAAAAATACAATAGAAAACAAATTCAACATGGAATAACATGCAAGAAAATTCTACAGATTTCTGAAGGCAGCTGAACAACTCCATCAGTTTGCCAAGCCTCAATAAATCCCCAGAGGTGTTTAAGGCAAGGAGACTTTTCTCAGTTTCTCCAGACACCACCAGAGAGGAATGGTTCTAAGAATGCAGGGGGAAATAAAATCAAAAGGAGTGATGTGTTCTACAGAAAAGGCACAGGGATATCTCAATCTGCCGTCTCCCTCTGTCAGTACCAGCCTTCCCTGAAGCTTGTCCTGCCAGGGGGAGAACCAGGCTAAAGGGAACTCCACAGCTCCTTAGGCAGGACACAAACTGTGTATACATGGGCATGAGTGCACGTTTTTAGGATGGTTGTCCTGCAGAGGAGTCTCCAGCCTTAGACAGCTGCCCTATGACCATTAGGGGTTATCACACATTGTCCTGCACTTCCCCCTGACCACTCCTGCTTCAAATGCCACACTTTGTATTTTGCATCCTTCACAATTTTTGGATTTCAGCATGGTCATTACCTGCTCCATGCTCTGATGTCCAAGCTGTGGTCTTCTGGTCACTAAACACAGTATTTGATAAAATGAAATATCAAATTCCTACTAAGAAAAATCAACACCCATTTCTCAAAGACTTATGTTAATTAAAATCTGTTTGGATCCTGATATATGGCTAATACTTAAGTCAGAAATTCTGGAGGCACTGAACATAATGGGAAATCATCTTTATCTTGTTACATCAACACAATTATGCACCTTGTGGATATAGGTAACTACTATTTTCTTCTGTAGAAAAATATTTGAAAACTATTCTTAAATTGAAGCCCGATTTTCCTGTGAAAATAAAATACACATTCAGACAAGGAGTTATATTTATATACATATAGTGAAAGGCACATGAAACTTTGGCAAGCAAAGATTTTTTTGGTTTGGTTTTCATTCAGATTGAAAAATACAGAAGATGTAGTGTGGTCAAAAGAAGCCTCTGTTGCAATTTGAATTGGAAATAAATAATTCTCATGGGGGAATTGTGATGCTCCAATTAGGAGATGCAAAGGCATGTCAGACCCTTCAGAGGCTTCAGGTGCTGAACAGTTTCTCTGTTTCACACTAAACCTGAGCAGCATTTGCTTCTCACATATGTTCATTTCTTTTGCCTTCAGTGACACTTTTACCTCTACCCCAGAAAAACAACAAATTTAAGGAAGAAAAAAAACCAGCAACAACCACCTAAACAAAAAGAAAGATATCTTTTGGCACATCCAGTTGATTTCAAAGTGCAAAAGGCAAGAAAAAGGAGAACCACTGAAATTCTCCACAGAAATAGTCTCACTGGCCTGACCATCTCAGGTCCTAAGAAAAAGTCTATCCTTTATTCTAGAAGAATTTCCTCCATGACTCTGAAAAAGAATACTTAACAATCTTATAAGAGAACTTGATGCTTAAAGAAAAAATGTTTTTCCTCACTTTCTGAAGATATGCCTCACTTTCAAGTGTAATAAAAATCCTTAATACTGACTTTCATAATACAGTGGAAACACAATTACATTATTTTTGTACTGCACTTGTATGTGCTAAAGAAACTAAACCTGAAATTAAAATCCCTCTGCACCTTGAAAAAAACCCAGATTTTTATTTTGCAGGTGATTTTTTCCCTTCCTAAAATACACACCTTCACAATCAGCAAGTCCTAGGATTTCCCTCAGGATAAATTAACCCTTTACATGAACTAAACCTAGTAAGAATACGCTCATTTAATCAGGCTTCAGAAACATTTCTAAACCTTAAAGACCGCGATGGGAAAATAAAGCAACATCCAGTTACATTTATGGAGCCCCTTTATTTCTACAAGTTAACACTGCCTACAATTCCATTTTCAAGTAATGTGGCACAACAGGAGTGAATACATGGGAGAGTCAGAGTGAAAAAGTCGCGTCCAGTGTCGCTCTGGAAGTGGTTTTTGCTCTGGATCCCGAGCGCTTTGCGTTCATTAGGGGAGGAATGGGTTGGGTGCACTCCTGCAGGGTGCCAGACAGTTCATTCCTGCCACAGACAAGTAGAGTTTGTGCACTTTAAAGATGCTCCATGACGACACAGGCCAAACCCTCTATGAACAAGGATGGCCTCAAAGGCAGAACTGTGACCCAAGTGTAAGCACTAAACAAACACATCCACTGTCAACACAAAAAACTCTCTCCTAAAAAAAAAAAATTTCTAATAACACTAAATTACTGTAAACAGAAAACATTTAAAGAAAAAACACTGTTTGCAAAATGCTTTCTGTGTCTTAAATTACTGCTCTTCTCCATAAGCATTTCTCTACTTTTGTGAAATTCCACCACAGAGATACAAAATCAAAAAAACATGTACACATTTAAGACACATTACTGTACACCTTTAAAGCAGTAGATATTCTGGATATATACAACACACATACAATACACAGTCTCCCTTTACTGTAGTGGTCTGGCTACTAGTTGTGCTTTTCTCCCAATTTAGGAGTTAAATGTTGCTTAGTTCCATAAGAATTTTCATGAAACATGACTTGCTGAAAGCAGACAGCTCAAATAGTAGTGCATTCAATAGTTAGGTGCTATATCATTAACAGAGTGATAATAAACCTTAACCTTAAGGTTGGGTAGTCATTAAGAATATAAAATTCAGTTTCTAAGTATTAAAAAACTTCTTTTGCAATACAATTATCTTTTAAAAAGGGCAGCATTTCAGCTCATATTTGAGCCAGCTCAAAAATCATTCTGGAGATGAATTTAATTTAATTTTATCAGTTTTGAAGGCCCTTCTCTGCTTCTGCTGAGATAAAACCCATGAGAAGACAGGAGAAGCACATGTTCCTCTGTGTTCCAAAGCTCTGTTAAATGGAGTGTGCTGGAGTGAAAAGCCCTCAGATCAGGCACATATCCTACCCAAACCAGCAAATCTGCTGTAGCCTGCTTTATACCTTATTCATAACAAGGTATTGCATTTATTGCTGTGCCTTTACCATGTTCCCACCAACATCTATGACATCTATTTCTGCCCACCAACACTGATATACAACTTTAAAATCAGGTTTGCCTGACTGATAACTGCAGGACCATATGCTTCCAGATAGGAAATATTCATACAGCAGTGGAGGTGACCTTCAAATATTTTGGTTCATTTGAAGGTCCATTGCTCAACTTGTTGGATTTTGTGTGTGTAGATACACAAACACTGGTAAAACCAGTGATCAATTCCAGCCTGGTAAAAAAAACTTAACATGCATAAAATTACTGCTAAAATTCTCGTGCTAAAATCTTTCTGCCCCACTGGCAGAAATATTAAATCTCAAAAGATATTTCTTTTGCTTAGGTTATAAGAACTCTGGAATGAAGAAACCATGAGGTCTGGGGAGTGGTGCTTCTGCATCTGCGTGCTGGGGCCTCCAGCGAGTCAAAAGTCAAATCAGGCTGCAAACAGAGCGATGGGAAGAATGTAGTATGTGAAAGTCAGCAGCTTTACCTCACCCTTGCTGTGGTGAGAGTTGAGATCTCCAGGGACAGAAAGCAAGATACATCATTCTTCATGGTACACCCATCTAGGACACATCACTTGAACCTATCTTCAGTGACAAGGCAAACAAAATCCCAGCTTGATGAACTCACAGTTTGTTAAAATAAGACACTGTACCAAAAGAAATAGTGAAGAGTTCCCTGGTAGCACAAGTTCTTGTTTTCTACACATAGACCAACCATATTAAAAAAAAAATTTGCAACAGCATCATAAAAGAAGATTCTGTTGAGCGACTTGTTCGGTATCCATCACGACTGTGACTTGTTCCTCCAGTTTGCAGCATGTTAGAAAGGGGGATAAATCTCCCTACTGTTTTTATTTCAGGTAGAAATCAAACACCAGGCCAAAAGCTGTACATGATGATCATGATTTCTGATCTTCCTCTGCTGGGATGACTTCCAAGAGGATTTGCAATGCTATGGTTACCTTGCCTGCAAAGATAAAAGCATGCAC
>PYHW01009643.1:1576704-1639521 GCA_013186435.1 Turdus rufiventris | reverse complement strand
ATACACAATGATAATGGAAGGGCATGGATGTATAATCTCATTCAATAAAAGTCTGCATGCTTTTAAAGGCTATCTTAAAAAAATAACAGCTCTGCATAACTGCTTAGCTTTCATCAAGATGCTATGGTGAAATACAAGAATTCAAATAAATTAATTTTCCTGCGCCAAGACTCACCAAAGCAAAAAAAAAAAAAAAAAAAAAAAAAAAAAAAAAAAAAAAACTTCATGTTTTCTTTTCTGGACATTTATTTCCTTCTGGTGCTTTTGGTGGTTTTCTTTTTAGGGTACTGATATGTAAATGGCACAGCTAATTCACATACAGCAATGCAGAATAGTAAAAGAGCATTTTCTTACAATTTCTTCCACTTATCACTCTTCCTTAGTATCCTATTTTAAATAAGCAGAAATTGTAAAAGAAAGTTCTGATTTTCCTTGAATGCCTGGCATGAATGTTGACATTGACACAGTGCAAAGCCAGGAGGGTAAAACAGTGCAATTCACAGAAGATATGAACTGAAACCACTGCTCTGACCTCCTGTCTAAGGCAGATTCTACCATCCTTTCCTCTTTTCTCTGCATGTCACCAGCTCAGTGCCAAGCCAGGCTGCCCTTAGACTATGAACTGACAGGGGCAGGGAGGCTGAGAGTCTCCAGGCATTGCATTTCCCTCCCATCGCCTTCCCTACCCGTAGTGGGGACATCAGAGCTGGGCTGAGCACAGCAAGGATGAAGGACAGGAGGAAAGCCAGCAGCAGGAAAACAGCAGGGCTTCACCCCTGCCATCCCAGCCCTTCCAGCTTTGAGGACAAGCAAAGGGAAAAAGGGAATTGGATGAAGCTGAGCAGTGGCATGACAGCTCTTGGGAAAGGGCATGGCAGCAGAGGGAAATCCTGGGCATCTCTAGAGCTGCCTGTGATTTTTTTCACCTAAGTGGACAGACCCAGCAGCAGCGAGCCCTTGCCCAGTGCTCCATTTCCAGCAGTTTTTCTCTCTCCTGGGATGAAGCCATAGCAGAACAGATGAGCTGGGGGAGCTGGAATTCTTTGCATTTTTTTGGTTGCAATGCAAGCAGAATAAATCAGTATAAGGAGCATTTTCCCCTATGAAAATGTCCCAATGTGTCTCCAGTCAGTACCCCTGTGTTGTCTGCTTGGAGCAGTACCTAGAGTTACAGGACCAGTTTCACATTTGTCACAAGACAACATACCATGAATGTGCAGGTAACTTCCCCAGCCCACTTTAAATCCTATTTTTTCCTTTCTGAGAGGAAAATTCACTGCAAATGGGTCCCAGGGGACAACATGTATAAAAAAAACCCAGACTTTGTATTCACACAAGTTCCACATAAAGTTTAGGTGAGGAAAGAAAGCAGGAATTTCATAGCTGTATATGACTGCACATGAAATCTGTAACAACCAAATGCTGAGATAATCTCCTGTGGATCCCACCACAAACTCAACAAAGACAAGCAAATTGAGAACATAACACTTTGTCCTAAGTGAGCAAGTGCCATCCTCTCGTTCTAAACAACCCTGGCAGAGATCTTTTATTATAGAAAGATATCTCATTTCCAGCAAGGGGCTCAGCTATGAAAAAAAAAAAGTAGGATTCAACTTTTTACCTTCTTGCAATTCAACCCACTGTAGAAATAGATGTTTTTGTGTGAGTATGAGGTTGGGTTTTCAACAGAGGAAGTGCAGATAGAAGCGTTCTCCTGCTGGTGATGCAACCTTTTACACACTGATCTGCTGCTTAAGATTTTCTAGGCTCAACTTTTTTCATTTTCACATTAGTTTTACAAAAAAGCAAAAATACAGAGGTCAAATAAAGCCTGTACTAGCTGAAAAGTATTTGTCCCAGCACATCTATTACTACAGCAAAATTCCTTTGGAAGAGGAGAGAACAAAATATTATTCTCATTGCAAAATACCATCCCAGAATCTACACACCCTACAAGCTGTAAAGTTACCTTTTGTTCAATGCAGCAATTCTGTAAGGAGAATGGGCAAAGTAAATGCCATAAGAACAGAACAAAACTTTCAGCCTTGGGAGAGGATTCCTGGGGTAATCCATTCCAGGGCTCTGCTAATGCAATCAGCCTGAAACACCTTTCAGAAATATATGTATCTTCAGGCTCTTTTAGCTCATTCTGCCTGCTCAATATCCCTTTCCTCTGATCCTTACAAAGCCTGTTCAGGATATTCCCTCTGACCTTAGGTGGGGCTGGTCTGTACCCACGGGGATTTGCACCCTATGGGGTTTATGAGCCATCTCTCAATGCTGAGGCACAGCTGGGCAGCTGAACCAGGCAATCCCTCAACGAGGGGACTTTTCAGAGCCCCACACCAGCTGCCACGTGCTGATCTGGGCACCTGAAGCAATTTGGGAGCAGTATGGGTAGCACAGCAGTGTGCTCAGACTGGCAGGTTCTCCTGCCCCTCAGGTACCACATGAAATGTTTTGGTTAAGAATAGGTAGACTGGATTCATCACATTCTCCTTTGTAAACAAACCCCATCATTTACCTTCTCATAAAAAATTACCCAGTTACTCTGGTAAAATCTGCCTCTTAAATGACAATCTCATTTTTTTATACTGTCCTTTACCTTGTGCCTGGAATTACACTTTCATGTCTATGTAAGACATATTGTTTCAAGGTTAGAACATCAAGCTCGCAGCTGCCCAATTTCTTTTCTATATCTCACAGAGGTACCTTAAGTGAATTTATCCTCATTCAATACCTTTTGTAAATGTTCTCAGGCTATACAATGGCTCTCCCAAAATAATGCCAGCTTAATGACTCCACACAGAAGGTTTATTGCTTCTTCTGAGGGAAAAGAAAAATCTGTTTATTTCACAAGTAAATCTCCGCTCTGCTCCACCTCAAAACTGTCAGCATCAGTTTTCTGCCATTACTGTTGTTATTTTGGGGATAATAATTGCAAAGCAAACAAGCTGTTTCCCTCACTGACTGGCATCTGCTGCCTTCCCCTCTGAGCCAGTACACCATGCCCATCATGGATATGACACAGGCACAAAGACTTCTTTCTAGGAGGAGAATTTTGAGTTACCTTAAAAGCTAGAAATTATTCAGCTTCATTGTCACAGCTGGCAGAAGAATCTTCACATCTACCCAGTCTAGCTTAAAGAGAATATTCTTTCTCTTGCCCAAGTATTGTAGTTCAACACTGGCATCCCGTGGCCAAAGATTCAAGTAGCTGTATTCCAAAACCTCTAAGACATGACAGAAAATGCCACAAAGCTCCTGGTTTCAATAAGGGAAAAATTTCTAGACCACAGATGTCAAGACTGAGAAATTATAAACAGACTAAACCCCAACTACTTAATAGAATGTCCTTCTGCATACAACTGCTTTAATTTGTCCAGAAGATTTCTACCCATTCCCAGGATACTGCAAGTAATTTATAACTTTTTGGCAATAATATTAAGATTTTGCTAGCCTAAACTAACACCTTTTTCTGTAAATGCTTTCTGCCCTATTGCCTATGGACTTCCCAGCATGCATTTGAGAGGGCAATTCCATATTCTACAGCAGATAGGATATAACTCTGTAACATTTAAATTGAGAAAATGCATACAACTGGTTATACTGGTAATTACATATAAAAGCACTATTGTTTTCTTGTGAGAAGCTAATTTTAAATCACCAATTAAGACTGAAACACGGAAAACAATATGCACTTTTGATTCAGCATCTATAGAAATCAACTATTTTTAGTTAAAGATTTCACAGGCTGAGTTTAAGTTTCAGGTGTTTTTTATAAACTATCCTTCATTCCTGAAATATTTGGCAAATAGTCTTATTTTATATTTTGAAACTTTCATTTATTTTGGAAGCTATCATCATCTTGAGCAACAAAAAACAAACAAGAAAAAGCTATAATAAATGAATAATAAATGATACTGACTTCTAATTGAAATGTACCAAATAATCATTTTCTAACACATCAGAACTTTCAAAACCTTTCAGAAATGGTACAGAAAGGATTCTCAGTGTAGTTCAGGCATGAAATTCTACTGGCCAAGTCACACAGAAGTCATTCTTCATGAAGCACAGAAATAATTTCTATAGATGTATATATAGTGTCAGGAGCCACTGCTAAGGACATGCCCAACCTGCCTGAACCTTCCAGACACTTCCAGTCCCCTTCCAAACACACACATGGGAACAAAAAGCTCATCCTGTCATCACAGGCATTTTGCTCAAGATTCCAAACAGATTCTCCAAGGAGTGCAGTACTGTCTTTAGTAGCACAGAGACAGGGTCAGGAGAAGATGATGGTGATTTAAAAGGAATTAGATGTTTGTAGGGGAGGCAGGGGAAGAAGCATCAGTCATTTAAAATCAATCCCTGGCTGAAGAACAGCCTTGCTGTGAATGTACCTCATTAGTAAGGGGACATTGATTGCCACTGGCAGAGCAATGCTGGAGCACGTGCCCAAAAGCAACTTGTGCAGTCACCCCAGCTCACAGCAGCTGAGAGCATCGATCCAAAGGATTTCGCAGCACAGGCAGAGCTCTGAGAAACTCCTGGACCCAGCATGAAGGAGAGAAGTGCCTCACCAAGACTTACCTAGAAGCTTTCTGAACCACTTTGGCTTGTTGTCCCATACAATAAAGAGGTAGTAGGCAGGAATGCCAGTCAGGGTTATTGCAAATCCAATCCCTGTGTTCACTGGGTCAGAGTAAAGTGACAGTGCAACCATGAAGAGGCAAGTGAAGGAAAACAACGCTGGAATAAATAGAGGAACCTGAAAAACAACCACACAAAGAACCATTAAATAATAGGGTCAATGTAAAGCAATGAATAAGGCATTTAACTTTCCATGAAATTTAAATTGGCTAAGACCCAGCAGTACAGGACAGTTCTGGAGAAATAAGGGGAATCTAGAGCAGGCACACAAAATGTCAGTGACTGCAGAAGCCACTGCTGTCTGCTATAGCCTACTGCTATGCAGTGAGAAGTCTCTTAATTACACTCTAAAACACTCCAGTGTTTTACTTCCTCTAAAATGTAAGGACTGTAAATAAGTTTCATTGTAAAAGTCCTTCCTCTAATCCCCCAGCATATCAGTAAGCAGCTCTAAGCACAGTAAAGATTTCCGTTCTGATAATTACCCATTAGAAAACATTTTAAAACACAACCAGGAGCTCAAGTCACCTTTTAAAACTATTAAGAGCATATTGATTTTCTTCCTAAGGTAAAAATCAAAACCCAGCAGGAAGACAGCAAATTAAACAGCAATTTGACTAGTGATAAAGATATTTGATAGTGTTATGCACCTGATACCCATTGAAAAAGCACTTTCCGACTATATGACTGATAGCACTGCCAGTGTCACTGGTTGAAAATACACAAAGCAACCATGTCAAATTTATTTGCTCAATTTTCAAGAACACCAATGCAATCACTCTCCTAGCAACTCTCTGAAGGAAATGCCTACAGGCATGGCTTATGAGACATTAAGTGTAATGGAGAATTGAGAATTCCTTGGAGATTTTCTCTTCCTTTCATGCCTCTAAGCATTACAGTTCCTCTTTTGTGCTCTGTCAAAACTTTTTTTTTTTTAATCAAAGCAAAACAGGTTGTACTGTTCACCTCTTTATTTACTAATATACCTACAAGAATGCAACAATGCACATTCTCAGTTCTTCATAAAATACTCTTCTTGGCAGCATCTAAATAGAGATATATTTCTCAGTTTGTTGATGATGGATATTATCTTTCTGGACACACAATGGGACAACTTATTTTGTATGATGTTACTTAAAACAAGTGAGAAAAATAGCAAGCAGAACCAAGGCCAAAATAGCTACTACTCAAAGGACTACTAACATTTTCTTTCTGAGTTCACAATAACTCTGTCTGCAAATCCAGTGCAAGTGCCAAATGTTACAATAGCCACACTAACCACTTATTTGCACAGAAAATTGGAATACTTGATATTGGATATGCTGTGACATTAGTGCTCTCTCTTAAAAATTCTTATGCTTGAATAACTTTTTGGTGGTAATATTATCCAGGCCTTTATCAAAGAAGACATTAAATAGAGGACTGGCTGTTTGGGACGTGTAACCCCAGTATTTCCAGTCTGACCCCTCTGTGACTGCAGAGGGCTCAAGGTATTTTCACATAGCTCACATCACACAGCCTGGACACAACAGACAGCAAAACTGAGCAAACACCTTCATCTCAGCACAGCAGCTTCAATCTCTGCCCCCCAAACACAGGGAACAGGAAGAATTCTTTTCCAGAATGGAACACATCTGGGGACCTTGCAGGAAAACTCTCAGTCTTCACTGCAAAACACCATTTTCACTTAACCCTGTTTATCCTGAAAAAGAGCTTGGCTTGTTGCATTGGGAAATGCTCCCTTGCTGCCTGACTACAAGACGGACAGGAGGGAGGATTTGTGTAAAAAAGTAGAGAGCAGATGTTACCTTGAAAGGACGAGGCATATCAGGACGTTTATATCTGAGATAAATCAACCCAGCAACTACCAGTCCAATAAAAAGCCACCTGGCAAAGCTGAGGAAATTCAAGAGGCTGTAGAGATCCCCAGTGAATAACATTATCATTGTGAGAGGATGCTGCAAGAGAAATTCAGAGCATAAGAGGGGTTTAGTCGATCGATCTCGATTATTTTACTGCAGGGATGTCAAGTTATCCCACAGGGACAAGCAGCACAGCCCCATGCACACACCTGAATGCCACAGGCTTGCCTTTGTCATGCAGTCAGGTGTGTGATCAATGTCCAGCTGTCCCCTGAGACCATTTTGGATCAATATATATCTGCCCTGGGTGGCCACACACAGTCAATACAAATCTGTCCCCCGTGACCCAGACAAAAATACACAGCACACTGCACCAGCCAAGTGCTGGAGCATCCTGGGCAGCATTCCCTTGGGATATGAGCTCACTGCGGGTTTACCTGCTCATTGCTGATGCAAATGGTAAGTACAGTTAAATTTTGGCGTATCAAAGCAGAGGTTTCTAGGTGTTTTGTGGAAGGAAAAAGTGTTAGTCCCCCAGGCTTCAAAGGGGAAGTGAGCAAAGAGGACATGGCAAGGTGAGAGTTCCACACCATGAGATGCCAGCTGGGCACACTGGGTTGCCACCAGCTTGGATTTGCCTTTCACACTTGCAGAGCGTGGACTTATTGCACATTATAAATGCAAATATTTATAAGCAGAAGGAAGAATTTAGCTGTCATTGACCACAATAAATACAGATTCTCACAGAAAAGCTAGTCTGAGATACAAGGCTTCTGTGAGGCAGGCAGAAGGTCATGTATAGAGTTTTTTGTCATGAGTTAAATGGTTAGTGAAGGCTACATGAATCTATTTCAAAGTAGTACTGAACAAAAAATGTCCTTGCATTTGGGCATGAAGGAGTAAATCAAATTCACCATATCCCTCTTTCTTCAGCCAGAGGGAAAATCCTGGAAGTGAGATCCTTCAGGTTTATAACAAGGCAACAGGTGAAATCAACTGAAGATGCAGTAAAACACTGGGCTAAATCTTCACACAGAGAAAACTAACTTATATTATTTATCTAGATTCACAGCCTCTCTCTCCTTTTATTCAAAGCAGCTCAGACAACATGGATTTGAATCAGAAGGATCAATATTTCCCATGTGTATCTCTGGCCTCCAGCCTCTAATGATTTATGAAGTACTTGGTTCTTACTTACAGATATTAAGAAAATACCTATGTAAATGTCATGGGAAATTGTACTACTGAATTATATTGGGCAAGATTTCTCTACAGACTCAGCCTCTAAAAGTTTAAAATCTCAGTTATAACTATAATGCAAGCTATATACAATAATGCAAGTGAAGTATCAAGAAAAAATACAAGAAAGCAGGATTACAATCAGATTTCATTACTTCTATAAATTACTACACACATCTATCAAATTCCTCATGCTGCTGAGGATACTTCTGGTCCAGGTAGCTCAGCTTGAAAATTGAGATGCAGATTGAAATGCAGACTGAGCTCTGTGAGGAAGCCTGAGACAAGAGGCCATGAGTAGCCAAGCTTTGGGATAACAACGAGCATGAAAGACTGGTGACTCCAGCCAGATGAACAGAGAGTGGGTGACACAGCAGGAGCTGGGAATTGCTGACCCTTTGGATACCAAAGGAGATGAAGAGCAGTGAAGCCAGCAGAGTGGATGGACGCAGAGATGGAGCAGGAGCCAAAGACTTGGGAGGAAGAGCAAGACTTGTGGGGGCAATGTGGGGTATAAAGGCCATGGGATTCCTTTGCTGGGGTACCCTCCTCAGGGGCACCAGCTCAGCTGTTTCTGTGTTCCTGTGCCTGGTGAATCCTGAGTGGGATGTGCAGGAGCCCAGCAGTGACCCATCGAGTCACCTCGTGAATGGTCAGACTGGGAAATTTCTCTAGCAACATACACAATTAAACAGATTTCTTAATTTCAAAAAATGGTGTTGGTTTGGTTTGGTTTGCTTTTTAGTTTGACAAGCCTCAAGCACATGCTTGTTTTCTCAGTTTATCCTCAAAAGTTCTTTCCTTTCTTGCAGTGTGCAGAACTTGGAAGGAGAAATAAAATAGGGAAAATGCTAAAATTACTATTGATGTAGAATGTGTCCTGGCACTGCTCTATTTGCAATAAGGTGAGCTAAAAAATTGCAATCTTTGAAGGAAAGGCAACTTCAAATGAGAATCTGACTTTTTCAAAGGAAATCAATGCACTGGTGTAACAGGACCATATGCAATAGCATAAAATGTCTGTCAGGGAAAAAAAAATAATATATTAATACATTTTGTGCATTTCATTCCACAAAAGAAGAGTCAATGCAATTTTTCCACAAGGTATGACTACACCAAAGAAATAAAATACAAACTAAATTTTTATGAAAGATTAATTTCATTACAACCTTTCACCATAATCACACTGCCTAATTTTCAAAATTTCAAAGCCTATGGCTGTATGTGCACATATAAAATTCGACAATTCAGCAGTGAGCTTATAGGCATCAATAGCAAAAGCCAATTTAAATTCCACAAGCATTTGCTCTTACTAGCATTGATTCATAGGTGCATCTCTTGCTTTGGTTGTAAGTCCCTAAATATGGCAGAGGCCTATCCAAATACACTGCAGTCATTGATCCCAAAAAGAGGGGCTGAACAGCCATGATTAGGAAGACTGCAAGTTAAGTGAAAATCTTCCTGGCAGTATAAAAACTGAACTTTGAAGTTGGCATTTTGACATTTAGTCCTAACATTTTACCATACAAATAAGTCTGCAAAGCCAATACATGGCCAACATTTACCTTTGCTGTTTATTTTAGAAGTCAGTAATAGGATTTCCCCTAAAGCACCAGTGGTTTTCCTTAGAAAATTCACAGACTATTTCCCAGGCACATATTCTCTCATTTTTTAATCACCACTATGCTGGACAGCCAAAGGTTCCCCATCCATTATCTTAGTTGCAAAACTGTTGGCATTTTTCACTATAAGGTAGTGAAAGTAGTGAAGTAATGAGCCTTTAGGGTACTCCCAGATGCTGGTGTTTAGTTCAGCTTTCAGTTAACTGAATCCTTTTTTGTTTGTTTAACTGGAATTTGTTTCACTGAAAGGGAACTAGCTCATCACTAGCAGGTTCTCAGAAATTCAGAGCAATAAGATATGAATTAGATTGCAGGGACAGGCAAGAAAGCAAGGAGGAGATGATGGAACAAGAACAACTCCCAAATCTTATTCCTCTTTCTCCTGTCCTCCACCCTGCCCAAAGCCCATGTTCACATTAATAAATGAGACTCAAGCAGTGCCCAAATTCTGTTTGAATCCTCCAGAGCAAGGCTGTAATATGAATTCTAGTGCAGGAACATTTGTTTGTATGATTTACCAAAACAATGACAGCTGGCAGAGGAGTGTGCTTGCGGACATGAATCATGGAGAGAATTTCTGGAAGGTGACCCTCACGGGATGCAACGAAGAACATCCTGGTGGGAAAGAAATGTGGACAGACTTTAAATGTGCTCATTACTGTGAGTAGGCAAAGAGTGGCTCATGAAAGTCATAGAGCAGAGCAGCACTTCTTAGTTTTGTCTGAGGTGCTCTAAATGAAAGCACTGACAGGCAAAAACCACACACAGAAATCAAAACCATCTCTGAAGGTGTCCTTTGGTTGGTGTTTGGAAAGAGTTAATAATTTCTTCTCAGTTTTCCCCCTTTACATAAAAAAAAGAAAAGAACAACCACTGATTAAGGGTTAGCCTCAGAGAGATTCATTTCCAAACCAATCAAAGGATTTCAAAAATAGTACCCTAAACAGACTGAGCAAAACTACACCTGGTAAACAGCGTAGTCATTTATCACATCCTGCTAAAGGAATGAACCCTACTCTCTCTCCCCCTTGCTCCCATACTTTCAGTGTGTCTCCCAAGCCCTCAGCCCCAGGAACATCAGCAGTGCTCACCTGGACACGGCAAAAATGCCTCCATTCATAGATCCAAAGCAGGAGAGAGCAACAAACACGGGTACAGCCAAAGAAAAGTCTCCCATTAGTCGCTCAGCAAAGGTCTGTTGGAAAATAGACAGAAACACACAATGGTTTTTCATGAAATGGGAAAATAAGAATTGTCGTCTATTAATGAATTATCGTGGTGTTAGTTACGCCCCTTCTCTGCATCCCTCACTGAAAATTGTGCTGTGTGTCTGTTGTCTCTTTTGTGAGAGCACAGCTAAGCTGTCCTGCCCCCACCCCTGAGGGCATGTGGAGGATCTCCAGTTGAAGAAATGATGAGGAGGTGGAATCAGGCCCTGACTCGTGTCAATTTAGACCATTATGGCTCCAAAGAAGTAGTCTGAAGGGATCAAAGTCTGATTTTTTTCTACAGCCTTCGTTACACTCAGCTGGTACTACCCAGTGGTAGAGTCCATCCATTCAGGCTTTAGGGTTTCAGGTTAGCAGAAGAGCCTTAATTGGAGTTTGGGCACCACAGGCAACATGCATAAATTCTGTCATGTTTATAAAATGTTTTCTTGCTAGACCTCCCATTAGCTACAGAATTTGGTCATTTTTCAAAACTCACACCAACTGAAATAGCCACAGGCAGTATCACAACTGGAAAAGAAATGGGATTTTTTATTTCCTCATTGTGACTCAGATACCATAAATATAAAAATCAATGTCATCACCACAATTCAGAGAGAACAATCAAAGCAGTATTTCCTGGCCAGGTTGCCTTGCAACTCCTTCCCAAATGAGCTCCAGCATTCAAAACGTCTCCCTTCCCAAGTACTTTGTGCAGAGACAAAGTTACTGCATTCTGCCACACAAGATAGTTCAGAGCTCTCTCTTCCATAAATATCTGTAATTCCTGCTTCCCAGGAGCTGAACTTACAGTTTAGCTCTGAATTTTTCAAGCATGTACTTAGCTATGGAATTTAAGTCCTATTTGTTATAAGAGGTAAATAAACACAGTCCAGTGTTACACTATAAATGCTACTGATGGCCCAAAGTGCAATCCCACTCGTCAAAAATCACATCTCACAGGGATGTTAATAAGTGCTGCCATACTAAAACCTAACTGGATGTGTCCACCCAATCTTTTCCCCCCCTGAAAATAAGAATAATATCAACATACACAACTGCAGCAGGAAGATCTTTGTATTTTTCTTCTGTAACTTACCACTGCTACAGCTTTTGAAAGCAGCAATTCCCCAGCACTGATTGTAGTGAAATAAGCCACGTTTGTTAACACATAGCCAACTGTGACGATAATCATTGAAATGCATATTGCCAGGGGTATGTTTCTGAAATACACAAGGCAGCTCATTATTTTGCAATCTGGTTGCTCAGCCCTGAACATGAAACAAATAACATGAGAAGAACCCACTAATGATGGTGAGTGCACATTTGGTGATCCCAAAATACCATCATTAGAAACTACCAGTCAAAAAAGGAATAAACAAAACCCTATAGGTGGAGGAAATTGGTTTATAATGAATAGGTGAGAATCCTTTTGATGGAGGAGTGCTTTGGGGACACCTAGGGCTTGTTGTCCCCATGCTTCCCATTGGTCCCACACTTCCCATTTAAATTCCCTACTCAGACTGACTTGCAAGCTGAACCCAAACACCCAGAGGTGTTTGACATCTTTCCCTGGACACCAAAATATCCAGCATGCAAAATTCTGCCCTTTCCTCCAGGGTGTATTTCCTCCTTTACACACCTTACCACATCCCAGTGATCTCTCTCACTATTAAGGGGAACATGAGAACAGAATAGGACACAGGAATTGAAACAGCACAAATTTGTAAATTTAGCACAGCATGAATGCTATGGAAAAGCACAATCCACCTGCCATCCTAGCTAAAAGACAGAATAATAACAAACAAATATATAATAATGTCAAACTTTTATATAGCATGTCCTTCTAGTCAGAAAAGCAGAATTATTTCTGTTTTTGAAAGGAGGAACTGAGGCACAGTGAATTTGTCCAAAGCCACAGTGCAAACAAATGTTTGAGTCACGAGAAAAACCCAGATACCTCAAGTGTTACTCTGCTCTCTTTCCACATAATATTATTGATATCTACATCGCACCAAGAAAAAACTCAGATCTGAAATTAATCCTTTAGCTCCAAGGCTGAGAGTGGTGGTACCTATGGTCTCTCTGAGGAGAGCTGAGAGCTCCTCTTTCATGGCTGGTTCCCTCCAGATGTCTACATTAAGGCTGCTTTTGGAGAGGTTACCATATTGAAAGAAGGTCCCCCCAGCAGATGGAAGAAAGGAAAGGCAGAACTAGGAATTCTGGTATTCCAGAAGAGATCACAAGCACATTTCTAAAGGACTACTGTAATCACCTCGAAGAAAAAGGCATGTTGAAAACCAACACAAAGATCCATTCTTTTCTGATGTTTTTCTCAAAGAAACACAGCCAGGTAAGAATTTAAGGATCTTCTTCACTACCAGTCCTTATTTCTCCGACAGATCCTTCACATCAGTATGGCTGTATAGAGCTGAAAACAAGCTCTAACCCGAGACTGGATAAATAAATGTATTTATAAATAAGTAAAGCAGGGCAGTATCATTGTTGCACATCTTGCCCACCTCAGAAACCACGGTGTCAAGTGCTCCCATTAACCCAGACACGCAGGTAAGGGGATCATGCCAGTAATGTAACACCAAATCTGGGCAGACATCATGATACTGCATTAAGCCACAGCTACCCCATGCACACATCTCAGGTGAAAAAAACTGGAAAAAGGGAAGCCAGTCAACTTTCAGAATGTGTCTGTTGATGGAGAAGATGACAGCAAGGACTAGAGCAGACAGCCCAGAATACAGGTGCTGTATTGCTGGAAAACCTACAATTATGGACACAAGAAATCCTGCAGCTCTGTGTGGTGATAATATATAAAATGGGGTTTGTAAGTCGGCTGTCAGATATATTGCAATCAGTTGGGTTAAGCTTCTTTCCTGACCTGTGTGTAAATTGAATTCAATCCTCTTAGCATCTGATTTAAGGTAGGAATACATGGATTTAAAGCCTCTCAGAGCAGGTATTTTATCTATAATTTCTGCATCGCAGATGAATGCCTCAACCATCAAGCTTTTGGAAAAATCAGCCCTGACTCCAACCTTTAAAAAAAAGTGGTTTTAGCCAAATAGAGCAAATTTGGACTTTTTTCACAAATACCATTTAAATGACAGAAAGCATATTGCTAAACTTAAAGATTATCTTTGCTTGTTCTAACTCTTACTGAACATTATATTAAAATCTAATTTAAATCCTAGTTTAATTTCTGATTAAGCAAAATTCAAAACTTGGAGGGGGTGGGGGGGGCGGGGATGGGGGAGTGTGTGGTGTGAAGAATCATGCTCCAAAGGTGACCATTATCTTAGCACTGCTTTGTTATGCTGAAGAGTGCTAACACCTTGGATAGTAATACCAATAAAAAAAAAACTCAGAAGAATAAAACCCCAGAAGCAGGCAGGAAGCACTATTAGTCAGGAAGCACTATTCATTAAAAAGCCTGCAAATCATAACCCAGTGCCTGGAGCAGCACAAGGGATGCTGTGACTTCTGAGCTCCCAGGTCCCTGTTCTTGAAGGAAACAAGTGCTCAGGCAGCACTGCCTTTTGTCTCCTGGCAGGAGTGAGCTTTCAGAGGGCTGTCGTGTGCCTGCACAACCCTTCCAAGTGCTGCTTATTACCCACTGATGCCAGTGACAGATTCAGGCAGAAATAAAAGGCCAGTTTCAAGATTTCAGGGATGAGCAATACTGTGTGGTTCATTTCTCACTGGCACCTCCAAGATTCTCACTTGGCCCTCAAATCACCTGAAAACACAGGCAGACAGGTAGGAACCATATGCAAAACCACTGAGAGCTTTAAATGTGTCTTCTCTATCCATCCAACAATTTAAGAGACAGTTCCCAATTTGCAACAGGATCCCATTGTCAGACTCTGCTGTGAACTACAATCTCCATGCTAGAATTAAAGCTGCAATGCCATTAGCAATAAAAAACACCTCCTTTCCCTGGAGGATCACTGTACCAATTTTCTTGGAATATTTTAGATATTCTCCAGACTTCCAAATCTTGTCTCTAAATAAGAAAAATCATTCCTAGGTTCTATTCTCCATTAAATTGCCTCTATTGATGCAGTTTCCACCTTTTCACTTCTGCATTCTATGAATCACACACAACACAGGGTGTCCACACTACTGATTAAGCCACATTTGTGATGGATGTAAAACAAATTCACAGCTGCCTCACAGCTAGCTGAGACTTTTGGACTAGAGAGAGAAAATTCAAGAAAAAATATTTTCCCACTTTTATTTCTTTAAAGATTTTGATTCATTAAAGCTAAAACTTCTGATGGGAAATTTGACCATATCAGTAGGAATTTTCTTTGGAAAAAAAATCTTATAAGAAAAACACAAATCTCATCCTATTGACAAAGACCTCAGAATGGTCAATGGCATAAAAACCATGGCACTGTGAGTGCTCAGATACAGGAGGCTGCAATATCTCATTTACTTAAAGCAAGACCACGACTTCAAGTGGCTACTGGTTATTATAAGGCAGTGCTCTTATTTCAAAAGTTCTAAAACAAAGAACAGCTCTTTGCAAACCAACTGTATGCCTGAGCAGACCTTGAGGTGCTGATCACAGAATCATCCTAGAATCACAGAATCATCATTCTGCTTGGGGTGGAACAGATCTTAAAGATGATGTAAATACAGTCCCCCCATATGTCATTAAACCAGGTTGCTCAGGGCCCCATCCAACCTTGCCTTGATATTAGCTCCAAACCTGTACAATTATTTGGAAATGTCTGGAGCATTAGTGTCAAAAGGATATTCAAGCAGGCTGCTCCTTGGTTAAAAGGGGAAGCTACTGCCAGGAAAGTCTTTTTGCAGTACTCATATCTTCTCCCAAAACTTTGAAGAAAATCAGTATGGAAAGGAAACTGAGGAAATCTGAATCAGGAAAATATTGACCCTATAATTAAAAAGCCTTTTAAAAAGTGGGTGAGAGACAATTAGGATAGCTTCAATGGAGCTAAATGTTGACTAAAATTGAATTGGATCTCCACACCTTTTAAGACTTACCCATCCCTAGCTGCTATTCAAAGCTAAATCTTCCCCTTCTGCCTTACATACAGAGCAAGTGTAATGAAGAATCACCCTTGAACAAAGAGTGCATTTACCTTGTGATTCCCAGAAGAGTCACCAAGGAGCCTACCAACACAGATAAATCAAGCATTGGGAGCCCAGCTAGCCCATCCTGTGCTATACAGGGCTGAAATGGTTGCCAAGCAATGCTGTATATTGCTTGGAAGCAAATTTCCTTCCTCTAGAGCCTGTAAAAGGCACTGGAGCTGGGGAGTATGCTTCAGTTACTCAGGATAACCACTGGGTTTTGCATTTAACCTTCAGTGGTGCAGAATCATAGATCTTCTGATAATAGCTCTAGTGCATCTCCACTCCTACAAATATTTTTTCAAGAAAAAAACGGAAAGCAAAGCAAGCAAGAGAAGGGGAAAAGATAATAAAAAGATAAAAGGAAAAAGAGAAAGCCAGAGCAAGAACCTGAGGATGTGAAAAACCATGTCAATAAATCAGCTGAGGAACATTCCTAGAAATGTACAACACATATCCCAAGTTAATGGCAACTTTTAGAACAGCAAACAGTGAGCACTAAGATCTATGACCACTGGGGGCTGTTCTTTCCATGAAATGACAACCACACAGTCAAAGCCAGCCCTCCAAGCCAGCTGAGTTCACAACGGTGAAGCACCTTGTTGCCACATTCTTTGTCACTTAGATCTTTTCCTTGCATCCATATCAAGTCCAGGAGTTATAAATGCTCATCACAGTCTGGATAAAGCTGCACTTGGATAAAACTGTCTGGATAAAGCTGCACAGTGGGATCCAGCCAGGAAACATAAATAAAAAGGTTGAAATAAATAACAATTACTGATAAAGTTACATTAAATTATATCTTTACTGTAGTAAGGAAATTGTAGATGATAATTGTACATATAAATTTAGAATGAAACTAGTAAAAGAGAGAAATCCTAATTCCCTCACATGATTTGTGGGCAAGGATTTGCTTACTTTTCATGAGCATGATGCTGTATATTCTATATTTCCTCAGTTGTAAATTTACCACCAGAGGAGTTTCACAAGTTCCCTTGTGCAATAATTTATTCACCATTTGCAGTCTGCTAAGCAATTTTCCAAAAGAAGCCTTTCCAGATTTTGGCACTCTTAAAAAAAAAAATCTAATCATCCACTGCACTGCCCATAGCACCAAAGCTTGGCAGAGAAAGAGCAAATTTATCACAAGAGCAAATTTATTCAAATAACCTGACACTGGGGGGAAAAAATTTTTTTTAAAAATTTAAAAAATACAGAAAGTGGCAAGAGAAATTACATATTCCCAGGACTTCAGTGCAAGACTAGAATACACACAGGTTTGCTTTATAGAGTGCTGTGTTCCAGAGTCCAAACTATTCTCTGACCATTCCCAGGCAGTCATTCCATGAGCTGTGGCAATCCCAAGCCCTGGACAGCAAGCAGCACGTTTTGATATAAACTCACTTATCCCTGACATGCTTTTCATGTAAAAAGCAGCCTGTAAGACAGCACATTACACTGAAGGGATCAAACAGTCCTCACCATGTCAACAGGTGAAAAAAACTGCAATCTCATCCATCTGCTAGGAGAAAAGAGATGTAAAACTTCAGAGGAGGTCACCTCCCAGGACTGAATCAAAGCCAAGCATAGAGARACAAAAGGGATGGGAATCATCACAGCACCTCTCAAATCCACATATTTCTTCATGCCAACCAGTGTTTCAGAAACTGCTGACTTCAGTGACAAGCTATTATTATTTTGTTTATTGAAGTGAAGATTCCCATCAGCAAATCATCACTGCCTCCCAATATGTTCCATCCTTATGTTCCAGATCAGAGGAACTTGCAGTCTGTGGGCTTGCAGCTTAGACAATATTTAATTACATAAATGCCCTTTGTCCTCCTGTGATCTGTTTTTGATTTTGAGGGGAGGAATGAAAGAAAGGAAATCCCAGTCATTAAGCTGCACTCTCATTTACACCACCACATGCTCCATGGATGCTACTGCTGGAGTGAGTTTTACAGGGCTCCCCTTATTCATTTCCATGCCTTGATTCTATATCTCATTCAGAGACACAGCAGCATGATGCTGGGATAAAAGAGTGAAGAATCAGGCTACAGTCTGCATTTAAAAGCCTTCTTGCCTTCTACCACCTAGCAACAGAAGAAAAGAGCTTCTGGTGTGCTAATTACTTATTTTCTTCTCAGTGTTTGACTTCACTGGTTCAGATTGTAATTGCTTACAGTTTGTAAATAGGGTCTTCCATGACCAACTGACTTTAAAGGGTGATGGTGTGTTTTCAGTGCCCTGCAAAAGGCAGGAAATTGTATTAACTCCTCATGTTTTCAGTACTTTTTCCAACAAGTTTTCCTCAAAAACTAATTAGCATAAATACTGCCTTGTTTTCAGACTTAGGTATTTAATTGCACAGGATAACACTCTTTGCTATAAAACACCTTTCAGGCAAACCCTCCCAGCTCAAGTCTCAGGGAGCAAATCTGCCCACAGCCCTTGAGAAACTGAGAATAGTTGTTCTGCTTACAAGGGGATTTGCTTTATTTTAATAGAGATTTAAAGTTGGCTCTGATGTCCTTGTGTACAAACTCAGGTTGCCAAGCCAGATCTGACCTGAGTGCTCATTTATGTCATGGCCCAAGCCCCACCCTGTCAAGTCAACACCTTTTATGAAACATCTTTCTTGGAAGAGCAGAATGGATTATTCTGAAAGTTGGACTACCAGCCAGAGACACTCCTCGTGGTCAAGCAGGATCCTGAATCATTTTGCATGGAGCGGATAGCACCATTGGCATTCCCAAACCAAACTGTGCCAACACAGCAGGTATCACAGATGACAGCTCAATACACAAAGCACTTTTGAGATGACAGCACTAAATATTAGTCTCTCTGCCTCTGCTTAGCCATTTCTTGTATTGCAGGCATGTTAGGAGCCAGAAACTGAGCACAAGAGACAGCACACAGAGCTACTATGGGGGCTAATTTTTAAAATCTCTAGAGAAGAAATGGAACACAGACTTGAAACATAAAACATTTATCACTCCCTGTGATTTCTCAGTCAACTCTATTTCCACAAGTACACCGTGTGCCAGTGTTCAACATCTTCATGTTAACTCAGTTGCAAACTTATTGTACAAAGTTTACAACTGTTTCCAAAGATGTGTGCATAACCAAATGTGGCTTTTATTTTGCACTGCAACTTGACCCCAAGTTACATCCCTGCTGAGAACCTGAAAGTCCCAAGGGGCTTGGTCTTCTTTGCTATTGCTCTAGTCATACCTGCAGGGAACTAGACCTGCCCTAGGAACTAAAGTGTGTTTATTCTTAGAGTCTGGGAGGTTTAACCAGAGAACAGCCAGGTGCCTGGAAAATGCAGGATCTCTAGCAAAGGATCTGCATTTTGCATTTCAGAACCTGAAATGGTAGTAAAGATGCCCGGAAGACAATGGTTATTTATCTAGTGTGTTGCAATAAAAGTGAGGTTTAGGTTTGACCTCTAGTTAAAAGGTTGTCTGCCACTCTCACAAAAACTTGTCTTTTGAAAAGCAGCATAGTCTAAATTCAGAGGATTCAAATACAAATTTATCCTCACTCCTGAGTTTGATGGATGACTTCTATGTTTCTATCTTACATCATCATTTAACATCACCCTCCTTTTATTTCATTTGTGGGAAACCTTAATGTCCTCGAGGAAGTTTGTGACCTTTTCCACCAGAGGGACAAAATCTCAGATTTTACCTTTATTGTCCAGCCCTCTCCCAACTAGAAGATGAAAGGAGCAGCTCTTCTCTCTCAAAAAGCTCCAGCACTTTATTTTCTTCTGAGGTCCATTTGTTGGAAGTGCTCCCAGTACTGCCAGTAGTGCAGATCATGGTGAGAAGCACTATTAAATCACAGTGCTTGCTGGGAGGCAAGGTGGCCATAACAACAAACCTGACACAGGGCTGGAAAAACAAAACTGCTGCCTGCACCCAGCTCCTGTATGGAAATGAAGGGGAAAGGGGCAGAGGCACAATCCAAAGCATTTCCTCCAAGCTGCTTTATTTAGCATGTGAGAGTGGATCTAACTTCCTCTTAACTGCTCCATACCAACACATTGCCTGACTTAAATAAATGCAAAAGGGAGGAAGCAAAGTAATTGTGCATTAAAAATAGTTTAATTTATTACAGCAGGTTCTCCTGGGAATTTGAAATTATTTATTCTCTGTGCACCTGATTTATGAACAGCATCTACTTTCCTCAGACAGGATCACTTTTCTTAGGAAAGATGGACCACTGGCAGTGGGGGGGTGAGGGATATTTAGAATTATAAACAAGGGAACCTGATCTGGCAAATGTGCTGATCAGGCCACGTAGCTGAGTAACCTAAGCCATCATCTAGTGCATACCAATATCATGGCCAGGGACAGAGATTACAGAGGTTGTGAAAGGAATCCCACTAAAAACTGTGTTGCCTGTCACAGTGCCTCAGTGTTTGCAGGGAGCAGGGCTGGGGTGGAAGCAGAGCCCTGCCTTGATCTGTCTGTAATTCTACTGCCTACACCAATGATATGTTTGTAATTTGGGCCAGGGCAAATGACAGAGCAACACTTTGAGCAATGCAAGGCAGCAGGCTGGCAAGGCTGCTATCATTCCCAAAATGAGCTAGTCAAGCTCACAGCCTGGCAAGAAGTAGCCTGAATACAAAACACCTCACTCAATTCCAGGGGAAGGCACAAGAAGGAATGCTACCCCTTCAACCCCTCTAAAAGCTGGACTTTTTGGGAAGCATCACTGGTAGCATATTAATGACTGCTTACAGTAATAAAGGAAGGTAAATGATTAGGTGCACAGAGGGAAGAGAATATGACTCTGTGTGTATGTGCATAAAAGAAGCCAGATTTTTCATACTTGCTAAATTCCTTGACATTTAATTTTGAGCAGGAGAGTTTCCACAATGCCAAGGATCATAAAGGAACAATTTGCTGCTGTATCTTACCATTGATATTTCAGCATGAATGAAAATTGCACCATTTGGTGATGAAAAGAGCAGCTATTTGTAATAAGGAGCACCATGGAAACAGAAATACCATTTACCAAGACAGGCTCTTCATCTGAAAGAATTCAAAGCAAGAAAAACGGTAACTGCAGGTGCCTTAAAGCATTAGCAATTTTAAAGATACAAAAAGGTGTAAATGAAATTATAAGGAGATGTCTTAACAACGCTGCACTGCCATGAAGGTGCTGTCTGGCAGATAAATTGTTTTCTCTGCAGAAAGCAGGGAAATTATGGTCTTGCTAAGGACAGCCCAGCAGACCACCTACAGATGTGGGACAGCCCATAGAGCACACTGGAATAGCTCTGTAGGAGTTCTGACAGAGAACAGAAATCCAGAACACTCCAAATGTGAGCTCAAATATGCCTTTGCAGCAAACAGTAACTGGAAGCACTTGAACGGAGTTCAAATGGGAATATCAACTTTTTCTAATTTATTACCTTCTGTGCTCTGAGTAAGGAAATAGTAAGCTGAAATCCTCTCTCACTAAACCTTCATAATGCTAAAACTACAATCACAGGCATAGGAGAAAAGCTTATCCTTCTCTTTTTTGATGAAGTGATATCATGAATCAAAATATGCACAATTTTCAAAATTACCAGTAAGGCTGAGGTTTACTTTTTCTGTGTTTAAACTGAGAAATCTTAAACATAACCTTAAGCATAACCTTAGAGAGTTAATCCTGAGAATCTGCTGCAAATCAAGTTCCCTGCAGTTGGCAGTGACATGAAATAGCCAGACTTATTAGCTTATTTCAATTATCTTGGACAGTATAATAAATGAGCCTCAGGATTTTAAGGTTGACTCATCTTTGCAATTGCACATTGTTCAGTGTACCCTCTGTCAAAAATACCCTACTCTTCCATGCTAAAATCTTAAAATGAAAGTGCTAATGAGGATTTATACAGAATTTACCACACTATCTCTTATCCTGACCCACAGCATCAACAGCACAAATTTATGTGTTACTTTAGCAATAGTGCTTGCAAGACAGTTTTTCAGTAACCAAAATAAGCACAAAGCAAGTGGCAGCATTTGGCCAAAATTATATTCTTAAAAGCAGAGCAAATATGTAATTCACTGCACTCCAGGGTGATTCCAGTACAGCATTGTGACTCTGCCAACACTTAACACCAAGCTGAGGTGGCCTACAGCTTGGATCTATTCATGCCTGGGATAGCCTGCCACTAAGAAAAAGCCTCTCCTCATGGCTCTCACACCCACCAAGCAAGAATCCTAAAGCATTTCTGCTTTTTTTCACATTTATTGAAATATTTCTTCCTTAGACTCACAAGCAGCTTATTCACTAATGGGAGTTTTGCCCAAGGAAAAGGAATTTCACGGTCTTGTAAGTTCCTTATGGATAAATCTTTACTTTTATCTGGTTTTGCTTAGCAACTGGTTTTTTTTTCCTGTAATAAACAGATATGACAAACTAGAAGTGCCTGTCAGTCCTTTACAGTGTTGGATGAATGCAAATTTCCTTTTCTTTAAAATATCCCCATGTAGAAGTTAAACCTCTTGTCAGACCAGAGTGCTCCTATTCATTATCCATTCTCATGACCTGTGGAGGAGGTCTCTAAATTGCTGTTAGATCCTTTCAAATTATGATATCAAAACTATTCTTATAAGGGATTTTCCATTCCATCATACTTCAAAAAATTAAATAATGTTATTGTATAGTCCACTTTTTCACAATAAACAAAACATAATGACAAGGTGAAGATGTAAATAACAGCACTTGTTCCACAGCAAGTGTTACAAGTGAATGAGGATTGACATAATAAACCACAGCACTGCAGCTTGTGAAATGTAGATTATTCACTTCACAGCACCCTTGGAGTGTTAATAATCTTATATAAATCCTCTTGGTTTACATTTCATGGATATAGACTGTACTGTAATTTAAATGACTAAAAACCCTAATGGTCACTTAGTTAACAATAGTCACTCCATAAATAAAACATCACTGTCACTATGTGTTTAAAATTCCAAGATATTCACAGCCAATTATCAACATGTAAGCGACACTGTAAGTGACCAGAACCTGCTCCCAGAACAGCTGCACACCCAGAAGCACTCCCATAAAGCAGCCACCATGCAGTGAAGGGGTGTGCAGGTGAATAAGAATCAGCATTCACTAGCTAAGATCAGCGTTCCTCTGATGGAAATTCTGCTGTAACACAAGAAAGGATGTACTCATCTGCAGGAAAAATGTGCAAAGCCAAATGGCCTCATTCTGATATGACTATTACATATCTAAAATACAAGCCAGCAATCTCTTCTACCTATTAAAGATGAACAATCGGACAAGAGAACCCCATTTAATATCTCATACAAAAAGACTGTGCCAGAGTTATTGTGCTGGCTGAACTAAGTGGAACACATTCCTTCTCTTGTGTGTGGTAATACCATTGCTATCGGAATTGTGACCATGCTGTTCTAAAGCATAACTACTCCTGGTGGTATGGCACTTGTTAATGACTCTTTGTGCATTATAAAGCTCCAGCCTGATCTGCATGACTGCAATAAACAGCGTGTTGTACTTGCAGTTTGTGCTGCCCATTGCTTTGTTTGTATTCTATCTTATTCTCTGATTTTGTATCTTATCCCAGTAAGAAATGCTGTCTTCGTTTCTCTGACAGTCATCTCACCACCTCTGTCAGATGGTGCCAGCCAGCATCAGCCTAGTGGTGCTCCAATAAAAGATGCGCTGTTAATGGCAACCTGCTACACGTGCTGGTGTGACACCCTGCTTACCTAACACTGCCTTAGCACTCTGCTCTTCCTCATTTCTGAGGCTCAGCGTTAAAGAGAAAAGGAAATAAAAGGTGGCAGAAAAGGGTCATCCCTTTCTGGCTCCAGGAGAAGATGCACCACATACAGATCACAATATTGCACCATGAACTGAAGTAGCTGTCGCTGGCCTTTCTTTCACAAATACTGTGAGACCTCTTTTTCTGTACCTAACACTGACAGTGCCCATGAGAAAAGGCTGATCTACAATTTCATAAGGAACTTCATGGTTTTGACTGGGGTTTACAGTGAGTTTCAGTGCTATTTGAAGCACAGATTTAAATCTCAGACCAAAACATTAGGGTGAGTGCTCTGAGTCACCTCCACATTGGTAAACACAGAAATAACAGCTCAAACATCAGACAAAGCCAGGTTCCAGTTTTAAAGTGGGAAGGAGAGAAAATCTAGGAGAGGTTTGCCTACAGTGCAGAGCAGCACCCACACTATAACTAATTTCTATAAACCAGGCTTGCTTTCACAAAGAGGACCCAAGACAAGAGATGTGAGGTGCTGCTGCAGTGACTGTTCTGATCCACCTCAGATGGACTTGTCACCCTAGTGAATTCATTAATTTTTCTCTATCTACCCCCAATACACTGCTGCCCATCTTTTCCCCAGTAATTTCAACCAGGCCTCCTGCTTATGAACCACCAAAAGAGAATGAAAATGTCTAATGGAACCTTCAGTGTGGCCAAGAAAGAGCTGCTCAGCCCTGAGAAACCCATCATTTCTCCAGTAAACAGCAGAAAATCAGTCTTGTAAGGGATTTTTACTCCCACCATATTTTGCTGAGCAGCTCAGGTTCACCCTTCTGTACAGGTTCTGCTATGTCCCTCAGGGAAACAGAAATAGATGTTAGAACAGTTTTGCATGTGTTTCAGCTGGTGCAAATTAAGGAAAATCCAGGGCAATGTTTTGTGTTACATTACATTACCCTGCCGGTAAAGCAGATTACAGTATTTCCAGCTACCCAGAGAGACTGTGGATAAACATTTGTTTTACTTCCTTAGGAGAGCTGATTCATAGTAACCATGATTCACATAAACAAACAGAAATGACTTAATAAACAAAAAAAGTAAAGCACCAACAGGAAAGAAAACAGACCTTACACTCAGCAGGTTATCACGTTGGCAAAAAAACGAACCACGAGGGCTGGAAAGGAGCAATCTGCTGGGCAGGGGCACCACACACTGAACAGC
Source organism: Turdus rufiventris (assembly GCA_013186435.1). Classification (NCBI taxonomy): domain Eukaryota; kingdom Metazoa; phylum Chordata; class Aves; order Passeriformes; family Turdidae; genus Turdus; species Turdus rufiventris. The sequence continues at coordinate 1,614,830 of PYHW01009643.1, read as the reverse complement.
CACAGGGCCAGCAGGTGGGTTTGGCACATCCTGACACCTTGGAGACACCAAAGCCCCATGGAACAGCGTGGCTGCAGGACCCTCTGCAGCACCAGCCACGGTCTGGGCATCCAGGACACACCTTCCCCTCAACCAGTTTGCTCAACCCTCATCCCCTCAAAAGAGATTAATCCAGACCCCCTTTCCCACTGGCCCTGGAAATAAAAAGAAATAAGGACATGCATCACAGCAGCCCAGAGTTCTGCATGTCCACTCATCCAGTGAGCTCACAGGAATCTCTCCCTCCCTCACCTCTCCTGAGTAGGATCCTGCCCCAAAGATGCATTTTCAGAACTATCAAAGAGTTCTGACAAATAATCTTCAAAAAGTTTCAGTTGTCTCCAGAATTGTGAAGGAATTTATCCAGTCGTTTCCATTTCAAGCTGGTTCTTTTATCTCAAGCCATAGAGTCTACTTAAACAGAAAGAAACATATCAAAGCAATGGTTTCTGAAGTATTGCCTTAATGTAGATGCTGCCTTAGAGGGGGGCAATCCCTCTGGCAGCACTCCCACCCTGCTTTACCACCTCCCTCCCACCAGCACACACAGAACAGAACCACTACTAAAAATATTTATATATATATATATATGCTGTATACCATGTCCTGGTAGATAGCAGTATGGTATTACACTCTGCCCTTGCAATTCATCTTTTTCCTTCCATCCTCCACCTATGTTTGCTGAACAGATTTGATTTTTCCAGGTAGCTGACTACCTTCCTGATTTCTGAGTAATGTCTTGGCGGTATCCTTATGACATTTTTGAGACATAAAAGGAGTTAGAATCAGATTCTACATCAGACAATTAGAGGGAAAAAGAGCAGAGGTAGCACTATTAATTTCAACACACATATCCACAGATAAAACCCAGCACAACAGTGCTGTATCTAACCTTACATCTATAACACTCATTTTTATTCTGCCATTTTCCCACTCAGTCTTCTCCAACACCAATGCCAGCTGTAAGTCAACTCTGTATGGAATAATAATTCAGTCTACAAAAAATACCAAACAAGTACATAGAAAAAGACAACTACTGCGTTCCTTTGGTGTGCCCTCAAAGTTTAAATATGAAAACTGCATTGCCTAGTCCTGAATATTTCCATGGCCTTCAGCTCGACTTTCATGTGAGTAGGAGTATTTTATGCAAGGAATATAAATGTTAGAACAGGCAATTATACAAGTGACCTTGCCTTGCTTCATTTGATAGTCAATTATTAGTCTTCTCAACTACAGTTTTATAAGACATCCTTATTGTCTTAATTAATGATCAAGGTACATCTTTGAAATCTGTACAGACACAATAGATTACATCAGTCTCTTTTCTAATTTACTCATATTGACTGGCATATCAGTTTAAGCCCTGCCATAGGAAGCTCTTCCCTGCAGTCAATTTCTAAACAGAACATCAGTTTTCTTTTTTTATTATTTTTTTTTACACAAAATAGAAAGATAATTAAGTGGAAGTAGGAAATAGAAAGACTTGAAGACAGCTGAACCAATTCAAATGCTAAATTGGGGTTTAGAAAGCAGCTGCCAATGACAAAGATACAGCACCTCAGGGTCATCTCTCTCATGGTGTAGAATTTCACCACAGGACTCAGCACCAAAAAAAAAAAATGTGGTAGGGGGAAAACAAGCAAGCAACTGCACGTGGGAAAATGAGAAGTAAATAAAAATATCTGATAATATGTCTTGAATGTGTGTAATGTATAATTCCTGAACATTGTAGACTGTCACAGCATCTATCACAGCATCTATTAGGTCAGTCCCTAGCTAAATGCATAAGGAAAACACGCAGCCTCTGGAGAGCAGCAGGCACACACAGTGCCTCTACCTGTCTCACAGGAAAGGAAGAGGAACAGCGCCCAATGAAATCTGCAGCCCTTTTGCTGTCCCTGCCGCTTGCTGAAGCCTTTGCTGCCTGTGATCACCCAGAGGACAGGTGAATTCACGCACTGAGCCATCTTCCCAGACCCTCTGCTGCCTGCCTCTGTTCCTCTGGTGAATTCAGAGCACTGCTCAGACACCAAGTGCCTCTGTCAAAGACAAGGCAGGGGATTTGCAGTGTTTTCTGCACACATCTGGGTCCCTGCAGACCCAGACTGCACAGCACACTGCACTTTCCAGCTGTGCTCTCTATTCCCTCTCTCTTGTGACACAGGACCCAATGCACCCATGGGGCAGGAGGAATTTGTGTTCAATGGCCAAGAACAGGGAAAATAAGAATAGAAGGACCAAACCTGCATCCTCACTTAATTATATTCTAGATGGGAGCTGCTATGCTGAAACTCTCAGAAATTACTGGGCAAAGAAATGTCTTCCCTACAAGACTGCAGGACAATCCACATTATGAAATCCAAAAATCTAGCCCAATGTAATTGAAGTTAATGAAAAGAAAAGGAAACCAATTATTTGGATTTTAGTTTGGGTCACCATTTCCAATTTCATTCTTTCCCCATTTTTAACTCAAGCTGCTAACACGGTTAAAATCACAGTTCCACTTCTTCCTCTGGTTGGAAATATTTTGTGGATTCAGTGACCCCCAACTGGGGCTCACAAGCAAGTTGCAACCCTTGAATCATCTGCCTGTATCACATGTGACTCAATCACACTTTTTTATCAGCAGAACCAACAGATTGTCAAGGTTAGGGTATTTATGGCACATCTCCTGGGGCGTGGGATGGAGAGTTTAGATTACAACGTAAGATGTAACCAAAAGTATGTATTCTATTACCAGTTGTTAAAACCAGGTGGGGCAGTGTTCTTTATCTCTCCCATGAGCCATCCTGCCTGCAGGGGGATATTTTATGCTAATAGGCCATTGAGTCCCACTGCATGACTGATAAAATTACTGCATCCCATTTGAGATGCTCCACCCAGGGGGAGGAACCAAGCATTCCTACCTGGATGTAATCTGAGATTTGGAGCACCACAAGCAGCCTTATCCACTGAAATCCCAGAGGACAAGAGCTCCACAACCACCACTGGACCTCCAGAGGAAGAGCAGACCTTTCTGCAAAATCACAGCTTCAACAGAAGCACATCTGTCACTCCAGGAGAACTGCAGCCACCATTTAATCACTGCCACCACCACCCTGGCCAACAGGGTGCCAGGTTTATTCTGACTCTCTCAGTGTTTCTGCATTACTGCCTTTATCCCAATTTGCCCATTAAATTGTAATTCTGATTTGGGATCTCTCACTGGTTTGCTCTCAAACTAGTACAAGAGTGAAGAGAGGAAAGGCTGGAGCCAGAACTCAGGAAAAGTTCAAGGCCAGGTTGGATGAGGCCCTGAGAAGCCTGGTCTAAAATCTCACAAACTAGGAATGAAAAAAGAATAGAAATAAAGGCAAAGCAATCAGAATATTCGGGTCCCACTCATAAGAGAATTTCCAACTTCCAGAAAGAGTGGCATCCTTCAACTAAAAAGAATAAAATAAATTTATGAAGGGAAAAAAGTTATTTGCTACACTGAGATTTCAGAAATTTGAATCCATTAAAACATGCATCCAAGACTGAAATACTTAGTTTCAGAAATGAATTATTAGTAACTTCTAAAAGAAACACTTGTTAATGAGCTGAAGATTTGAGTAATGCAAATATTAAGGAGCTAATTAGATTAGCAAGAAAGCAAAAGTAAAGGAAAGATCATTTTATTAAGAACAGCCTCATGCTGGTGAGTCAACTCCCTTGAGAGCTAGTAATTGTCTATTTGTCCCTCTCAAACACACACAAATACTGCTGAATTACATTTTTAATTAAATGTTTTACATACATTTTACAAATAGCAAAACTCATGCTTGGTTTCGTGAAAGCACATTTGTCTAGTAAAATAATTTGTTTTCTTTATTTGGCAGATTCAGCTCCCTATAAAAGGATTTTATAGATCTGAAAACACAACATTATCACTTACAGAGGGCACAAATAAACTGTAGAGATTGTTGTTGAATTCACCAGGTTTGGACACCTCATCTGAGATGTCTCCCAGAAAACTGAAAGAATTAAAGTAGACCGTAGTGCTGTTAGATACAGTCAAAATTGGAAAGCATAAAACTTCTATTAAAGACACATAAAAACAGCTGAGGGGAAGCTAATTAGAACATCCTCATTCTATGATGAAGAATAAGTATTCAAGTGCAAGAAAAATACCAAGACACAAATAATATATAGAAGAAAAAAAAATCAAATGCTTCCTTAACTGACCTGGTTTTCCCTTTAAGGTGATCTGATGAATTCACATGAGCAAATGGGTTTTACAAAATACTGGAAAGATTAGCATTTGTCTCTTTTGATTATCTTCAGGTAAAATATCACAATGTAATCCTATAACTTCTGAATATTTGGCATTGTAGCCTGACATGAAGGAAATGAATTGGAGTCAAATCTATCTTTTAGGAATAAGTAGAATATAATGACACAAGAAAGATTTCAAACTCCAGGCAGATAAACCTTTCTAGTGTCTAAGAGTGCTGGTATTAATACTCCTCTTCGGAATAAATCTTGTCATTAAATTACAATATAACAAAAAAATATGTAAGAAGCAGAGAGGCAGAAATATCAAAGACTCACATCCTCTCAATTAACACTTTTGATTACTGGGAATCTAATCCCTAATCAGTAGCTAGATTGACAATGAGCAACAATGAGTGCAATTCAAGTTTCTGACTGACTTTGGTAGGGGGCTGCATTTTAATGTGAAGCACCAAAAAATCAGATGGCTGCAAATAAGAAGGGAGCTCGAAGAGTTGCAGCATTTTAGCCACCATTTCCCTCCCATCCATCTGAATCTCTATAACACTCAGATAAACTGAAGAAAACATCTCTAATACTTTATTTCTCTCACTCAGTCCTCATAGATGCAAAGCTGACTCTAAAATTAGAATGAATGGGTGGCACACATTAGTTAGACATGACATTCACATTATTTAGAAACAGTATAAAAATAGATTCTATCAAACATTTTGATATCCTGATTTCACAAAATGTCTGATGACATCAGGCTCTGGTGACTTGCTACACAGCTACTGTTTCTTGGAAAAGAAGGAATAAATGAAGTGAGAAGAACACTGGAAAACTCTAATAGACAAACTGACTGATCTGAGACCCCAAGGTCATAGCAAAGCAATTCATTTTGTGGTTTTTTCAACAGCACAAGACATGATTTATCAATCTGAGACCACACTTATAAACACTATACATCTCAATAATATGTTCTTTGCACTGTGTAACTTTTTAAACAATGATAGATTGCCTGGGCTGGACCAAAGTTATTTTACAAATAGAAATGAAATATTTGCAAATGAAATGGTTCAATAAGGAAGGGGGGGAAGAAATGGAAAAAAAAATGAGAGCGAGAAAAAAAATTATTATGCCAAATAGCAGCTGTACTTATCTGCAACTGCAAAGTAACCTATGCTGTAAAACGCTTTCAGAATCCACATTCTTTGAAATCCTATCATTTTTGCCTAAGTTCAATAACACCAACAAAAACCTACAGTGCCAAAGAAATAAAACTATTTAGTAAAACAAGGGTTGTAAATTAACATCTCTCTCAAGCTGCCCACTTGATGACAGACTGCCTTGAAGTCAGTAAGGAATTTGAGTCTAAGTTTTCCTCCCCTTAAAGTGAAATAATATTTTCTCTCTCTTCCAACACAAGCCTAATCTTCACAACTTGAAGCCTTCAGGCCAGTCATCTCCTCACAATGAGGATGGAGCACAGTTTTGTTAAAGTGGGATTCTCTTTTTGACACAACCTGCCTGACTTTGACAAGGCTCTGAAGATGTTGCTGTGATGTGAAAGCATTCCTGTGTTACCTTCTCATCTGGTGGCTGCCAAAATTCTTGATGAACTATAGCACTGATTCCACCCTGATCCTAGGCTCTGCTCAGTCTGGAAGGGAAGAGAGAAGTGCTCCTCAGGTATGAGCTGCTTTTAGGGTCTTGACTGAAAAAACTCAGCCTGTTTCTTGAGAGTACACAGTGGGTGCTCGAGAATACAGATGAGATCAAAGACTGTGTACAAGAAATGAGTCTGGAAGTTCAACATGCATGATTTCTAGTCCTCTAAATTTCCTGCTCCAGACAACATGGCTCCTGTCACTTTCCAGGTGACCTCTCAGAGACCTGGCTATTCCTTCATTAACCTATTATTTAACAATGCAATACAATAAGACCTCAGTTTGAGGCTGATCCTTATAGCGAAAGAAAATCAAAAAGATAAAACTGCATGTGATGTGGCAGCACCAGTTTGTTTTGGTGAAGTTCTGCTTCAAGGATTTTTTTAGGCATTTAATTTGAAAAAATTGCTATTTACCCTGCCCGTACACAAAATGCAAAATTTTCAAAAAAAAAAAAAAAGGAAAATAAATTTGTTGTCACCCTTAATGTCGTTCCACATATTCTTGATAATAAAATTATTTCAGGCTATTTTAAAAAATTGTACATTAACACTGCAACCACAGCTCCTTATGAAATAAACATTAACTTTGTGTGTCTTCATGAACTACTAATAGCTGCATGAGAGAAGCACTTGAACAAAGAGGAATAAAGAAATGGGTTCAGGCTTAAAAATGAGACATCAAAAGGGGGTTTAGTGAGAGACAGAAACAGCTACTTTTACATCTTATGATAATTGGGGTTATAATAATGTCCTTACACAAAAGAGGGAACAGTGGTATTTCCAAAGTGAGAATTCAAAACTGCTTCCAAAACTCTGTTCAAAAAGTAATGACATTCACTTTGGGAGGCTTCTTTTTAAGTCTTTCTGTTCTCCCTTCTGTAATGTAAAGGGTGCTTGCTCCCTGCTTTGCTCATTCCCACTGTCTCTGTTCCTGCTCTGCCTCTCTAGGGTTTTATATTGCCTCAGCACCCCAGTGACCAAGACCCAGAGCATTTCTCCTACTTACAGACCTCAGAGTGGAATTTATTGCACCTGGCCAGGCAGCTGCACCTCCACAGATTCCCACATCCTCCAAAGCCCTTCCTGCCTCTACAAACAGCTGCTTGGAGCGCAAAGAGGGCTGGGCAAAGGCACAAACATTGTGCCTTTTCCCTGCCTCTCTCCTGCATTCCCAGTGACACATGCCATACTCCAAAAGGTTTTCCTGGTGCCATACACCACAGAAAGAAATGCAATCCCTGTCTGGGAAACAATAGCAGATGCTTCTGCCTCCCTATGCATCTCAGGACACATTCTAGGGCTCACCTCCACAGAATGTTTTGGGTTGGAAGGGACCTTAAAGATCATCTTGTTCCAATCTCTGCCACTGACAAACATTACAAATTGCACCCCTGGAGCTGTTACAAGCTCTAAGTGGTTCAAGCCTGCCCTTTCCTCTTCCTTTTTTAAAATCAGCTACATCATACCTACATGGAAGTACGTAGAGTAGAATCACAGAATAGTTTGGGTGGGGAGGGACCTTAAAGTTATAACTCCAAGCCCCCAAATTTGGCTCACCTGTCATTTGCACTGGATTTAGTGGGAGCTGAGACAGCTGCCACTGAGATGAATCCACACTCTTCCCTCGCCCTGTAGCTTTGGGAACAAGGGTGGAGCAGGCCTTGGTTCAGGACATTTTCCAACAGAGCCAATCACAGGTGGCAATCAGATAAAAGATGTGTTCCAAATGTTTCATTTAATTGCTTATTTCAGCTCAGAATCCCCATTTACAGGTGGTGCAGAGGTCTCTGCCAGCACAGAAAGCAGCAATCCATTTGTCCCACCATCACCTGCCACTCACTTAGCAATTTTTGAAATCCCACTCTCTTCTATTCTATACTATACCTTTGCATGGAGATTGTAAAAACTGGGCATCTACTCATCCTCTCAAAGTGCAACCTCAAGAGGCAGAGTGATGAGCGGAAGCTTTAAGAGCCTTGTGATAACATTGCACATGTAATATCGAGCTGTTTTTTTTCCAGTGCCATCCTGGAATACACTAAACCACTCAGGTTATGTGGTTTGCCCTCCAGGACTACATCCTCAGTGGCAGTACAAATTAACTTCAGCAGCTCTCCAAGGATAACCTGGAGAACAGAAAAGCTCTCCCAAGATGGGAAAAGACAATCTTCTTCCCTCACATCCCAGCTGCAATGGGAAAAAAACCCGTCAGAATTGAACCAACAACATTTCTCTTAGCTGAGATACATCAGGGGCTGCTTTTCTGTCCTATGCAGTAGAGAGAAAAATGTTCAAAAATACTCCTGTCTCAAATCACAAAAATACTCAATATATATCAAAATAGCTATAATGAAAATTACCAAGAACTCCAGTTAAAACAACAGCAGAGACACAGAAGTGTATGAAAAGTCACAAAGGGTGTAGATATTGTCATGTTTACAAAGATCACACAGTATTGAGGGTAACCACATGATATTTTACAAATTATATTGCTCTAGCTGAATTTAATCACACCACCAAGACTCTGACTCCTAGCCTATCTCCCCAGAATTTCCTGAAGTAGTAGATGTTCTGGACCAGAATCCCTTCACTCCTATATTTAGTTTCACATTTAAAATCAATCTGTCATATAACAATTTTTCAAAAGTAAAAAAAAAAAAAAAATTTAGGTTGTCTTTTGGTTTTAATGTCTGCCTCTCATGATTTATGAAGAGCACAGATCCTTGGTAGTTAAACCCCTGATCATCCACCTTGAGTTCATGTGTGTCCCAGGCCTGGGAATCTTTAGCCAGCTGCTCTCCACTGACACAAATGACTTAGAAGCACAGAAGCCTCCAGGTTTGAAAAGACCTCTAAGACCATTGAGTCCAACCATTAACCCAGCCCTGCCAAGTCCACCACTAAACCATGGCCCCAAGTGCCACATCTGCACATTTTAAATACATCCAGAGTCATGTTTTACTAAACCACAGCTCCTAAAAGGGTGTTTTATCAGAACTGAAGATTACCAGCGAAAAACCCGTTTGTGCACAGGTATCTGTCATAATGATTACTCATAAATATTAATGCAGAGTTTTCTACCTGGTGCCAAATTCCTGTCACACAATTCTCATTTCATATCCTGATCACATCAAAGAGCCCACTAACACACAACACATCTCAAAGTCACTGAAACAATGGAAATCTGCCATTCTACCAGCCTCTTGTTTTATTATCCATTTCCTTACAATGATTTTCAGGCCCCTGAAACAGCACCAGGTTTGGTTCAGACTCTGAAGAAACCAGCAAAAACTTTCTACATGCTCCCATCAATGGTTTGGGTTTTTCTTTCCCTATATGTCTCAGATTCATATTATGAACTTATATGAGTGTACAGTGCTGGGCATCCTTTGAAAACAATAAGTAATTTGGCACCCAGCCAGCTGTCTTATTTTTAAAACCTAAAAAAATTGTATTTAGCCATCAATTTCTTTATCAAGTAAATGGTTTCTTTTCCTCAAAGAAAACAAATTGATCTGAAAAGGCATATTTTCTCTAACTTTTAATAAACATTAGTAGCTTTTTATTACTGACCCCACTTACCAACCAAACTCTCACTAACAGGATAACTTTTATTTCCATGTTTTACAGGCAGGTGATGTGAGAATATTCATCTCTGGTTGGAAACAGGCTCCAACCCACATCCCCTGTTTGGCTTAATTAGATTGCTGTGTGATGTGTATTCAAGATCCTGCATTTCTGAGACGTCTAAAACAAGTAGAACTCAGTATTTTATTAATGTTTAAACACAGCAAAACTGACAAATATTGCGGCAGGTAAGTTTCTTGGGCAAGATTTCCCTGACAGGATATCAGTAACTTCCACTGAAAGGAGCCACTGGTAGTTACTTCTATCCTGAGGGGAAGAACTGGAGCCCTAGAGATCTACTTAATTTTCTGCTTTCTGTGCAGATAAAAGCAGAATACATAATAAGGTCACCACGGACCAAAAATAGCAAATCTTCAGGCAGTTGCAATTCAAACAGACACCAGATCTGCTGGAAGGCAAGTAGCTTGACCAGCATACAGAACTTCTGAAGATCACTACTTTTATAACATTTTACATTTCACAACCATCTTTCAAAAGTGAAGCAAAACATGAAGTACATACTTTTCGGGGTTTTCCACTTCTTCGGTAACAAAATTGAGGTAAAACCTAGAAAATAGTTATAAAATGTATTACAAGATTGATTCTTATATTCTCATATTTTTATTCTGGATTTCTTTTACTAAGAATCAAGATGCTTTCAGTGAAGCACTGCTGTTAATTACACTAGGCTTTGCAGGCCCATGTTTGGATTAAGGAGGGAGGGATATTTAACCTTCCTTTATCACCACACTCAGGAAGGGAATTCTCAGAAAAGACAGCAAAGCAAGAAAGAAAAAGACAATAACTATGTAAAGTCAGCGTGTAATTAAGGTATTTTCTTCCCCTACATACTGTGCAGTAAATGGTTTACCCTAATTCTATACATAGACACACACATTCACCCTTCAAGTTTTATATTCCATTTGTGCTTGTTGTCTTTTACAGTTTCAGGTTCTATTGGCAAAAAGTCTCATGAGAATACAGTAATTTCACGACTATAAGGTGCACCCTTTTGACTAAAATTTTCCCTCAAACCCGGAAGTGCGCCTTATAGTCCGGTGCGCCTTGTCTGAGCTACAAAGTTGCGACTCTCGGGGGTGCGCCTTGTAGTCGTGAAATTACTGTACTCAGCAAGGGCTTCTTACCAGTACAACTAGCTGAAGCCTTAGAAAAGCCCCTCCTAATCCAAGAACTTTCACCCTAATTTGTTGTACAGGATCTCAAACGCGGGCTGCTAGCCCTGCATGCTGTTGCACAACCTCCAGCACAGGTTGCACTCTGATGTTATTCCAGCAGCATTCCAGAGACAGCTCTGCGAGGGAATTCAGAGGAACTGCTCACCAGGCACAGCCCTGCATGCAAAGCAACAACAATCCTCAAGGTCACTGAACCCTCTGTTCTACATTTATTAGCACTAGGGCTGTGCCTGGCTGGATCACAATTGTGCCTGGCTCAGAGACAAGCCCAGAGTCAGGTCTTGTCTAATTAAAGAGAGCAGTCAATACAGCTCTTGTGCAGGAGGACAAATGGCACCTAAGCCACAGTCCTACAGGGAATAGAACTCTGGGAAATGATCTGGCATAAAGTTTTGGAGCTTTGCCCCATCACAGGTCTTGCAGCAGAACAGGGTTAGCAGAGCAAGTGGCTCATGGCTTTTTTAAAATAGTGATTTTGTGACTGACCATGAAATTCTTTGTCACCTTATGCAAAAACATCAGTACTTGTTTTTAAACTTTGTAGTGCATAGAGCACAGAAGATGATTTAGGTTAGATATACAGAGGAAAGTCTTAACAGTGAGGGTGGTGGAGCACTGGAACTGGCTGCTCAAGAAAGCTGTGGATGCTCCATCCCTGGAAGTGTTCAAGGCCAGGTTGGATGGGGCTTTGAGCAACCTGGTCTAGTGGGAAGTGTCCCTACCCTTGACAGGGCAGTTGGAACAAAATGATCTTCAAGGTCCCCTTCAACCCAAACCATTCTATGACAGCCCAGCATCAGTCCTTTTATTGATGCAAAGAAACGTTTCCTTGCATTCTTTTCTTCACTTGTCCTTTTTCAGCCAGCATTTTACATACCCAGTAGTCTCCACTTGCTCTTGGCAGGATGAACCCACACACAGAAAAAGAGAAACTGCTTTGCTTTTCTGCTTCTAATTTGTATCACTAAAATTAACAGTTTAAAGTTAACAGTCTTGTGAGCTAGGCATAAAATCCTGCCTGCATCCCAGGACACATCACCAACACTTGCAACACTCCTTCATATTCAGCAAATTGCATTGATCTAGCCCCATGAAACTGATAGTGCAAGGATATTGCCACTCCACTTCATAGTCTGCTCCTCCATGCTCTGAGGTGATGAATTTCAGCTGATGACAAAGGAAAATAGACAGCTGGGAAGAACCAAATTAGATCTTTTTCCTGCTAATTTCTTTTATAAGTGGCAAATAAGGACCTTGAAATAAAAGCCAGAAGGTGTAAAGTAGAAAAAAAAAAAAAAAAAAGGTAATTTTTATTGTAAGTCTTTAGGTCATTATGTGAAAAATGAGAAAGAAACAACAGAGTAACAGAATTTCTGATGAAACATTTTGCAGGAAAGAAACTCTGAATAATATTAAAGAGCTTTTAAAACTGCTTTCATACAAAAACTTCAGTTAATATTTATGAAGTGAGAAATCATCACATGTATGGATATGCTAGACAGAGACAGTTATAGGAGAGAGGGGAAAGAAAGCAGAGATGTCCACATAATCAATTCCATTTCTTTGAGGTTTCAGAATGCCAGGCTCTTTTCTTACATATCTATGCCAGATAAAGGCTTTGGACTCTGTTGGGTTTCTCCCCCTGCTGCCATTTAATACATAAAGTTCTGTTCACAGTTCAGCGTGCAGATTTATAACGCTCCTGCAACCAGGGAGTTACAGATGGGCAGAGAGCACCAATGCTCAGCCCATTGTCCCTCCAAATTAAATAAATAAACCCCTTATCTTGCAGCCCTCTCCTTTGAAGCAAAGTAAAGACCTTGGCTGCCTGTGAGGCTGTGGGGAGCCAGGGGAAGGGCTGCAGACAAAGCTATCTCAAAATAAGCCCACCCTGTGCACTGTGCTCTGCTTCCTTCCCCCAGGCTGCTGCTGCAGGAGCCCTTTGGCACTGCTCAATGGGAGCCCTCACCAGCATGAATAAATAAATTGTAAAGGCAGATTCAAGAAGCAGCAGCACCTTTCAAAACAGCTGCTGTGTAYTTTGGAGGGGGAAGAGAGAAAGGATTTGAAAGTTCTAAGCAGGAMACCTGAAGGCAGAGTGTCATGCCTTTGCTCACACTCGATTTTTGTAGGAGCCATTTGCACTTCTTTTAAGTATGGTCCAAATCTCTCAGAGCAAGAAGTGTAAGAATCTTGATTTTTATTCTGTTTTGTGATCCATATGAATCTCATTGATTTTTACTTGTCAGATACTGCTTTTACAAAGCAAGGCTAAGGGCCACACAACTTTGTAACAGAATCATGGATTTGTTTTTTATATAACTACTTAAAAACGCTTTTTTAAAAATTAAAGCTTCATTAGTCCTTTTATCATTTTATTAGAATATTTAATGAAAAAATGCAGAATATTCCTTTCTTGTGAAGTGATTATGTTGGTGGTCAGTGCATGTTTATACATTGTACACTGAAAAAGAAAAATCTTTCTTTTGCAGAGCTGCTTGCACAACGACTACTGAGCACATGGAACAGTGGTGAGAACCACCCTAGCTGTATGGTGTAGCTTGGCAAAAGATGCAGAATGTGCTGCTCATTGCTCCACATGAATAAATGTCTTTGTTAGAGCATATTAGTGTTTGTTTTCAGGAAAAATATGTGTAAACTTCATCCACTTACCAGCCTGAATAGGCATACATTCCTGAATAGAAAGCAAGTGGCAATCCCATAATACTGGCATCATTCCCTGCAAAGGCATTTTTAAAGTGCTCTGTTTCTCCTGTAAAATCAAAAGAAAAAAAGTTCAAAAATAAGCTCTTTTGGTCATAACTACTTAAAAAAACCATATATAACACATCACAGAACATTTAATCACCCAACAGTTCACTGATACCAAGTTTTGCCCTTGACCTTAAATTCTGACCCAATCCTTGCAGCCATAATCTGCCAGGAATTGTAAAAGGTTTTGTGGCTTCTGTGTTCATGCAATAGGAGAATTTGACCTATTAGTTTGTTTCAAAGCATTCTGAGCTTGATGACACTCACTGCTCTGTCATTTCTAGCAGTGACCTGCATCAACATGAAAGAGCAGAATGAGCTCAGTAATTTCTGATGTGGAAAATTTCACTTGTTCAACATTTTAATCAGAAGGAACTTTGCTGGCATTTCATTCAGAAGCAACATTTATAAGATAAATCCAAAATCTTAAACATTTCTATCATTGAAAAATGAGTTTAGTAACTCCCTACCGTGGTAATCAATACTGTATTAATATTACATCAAGTAAGAATTATCTGCATATCTATAAATGCAAATATGCAAGAATTTTGTTATGCTCTTATTCATTTACAAAGTGCTTTAAGGTTTGTAAGATGTCCCCACCATATCCCAGATTTCCTGAGAAAAATGATCCTCCACAGATACAGGCCAGGAAGGAACTCAATTAATTCAGAGTTAAATTAGCAATGAGTCTAATCCTGTATCCTTTACCCTGTTTTTACTAAGTTCTCAGTCAAAATTCCCATTGAAGCAGAGGCTTTTTGGTTAAGGGAGAAACTGTGGCCAGAGGAAGGTGCCCGTGGAGAATCAGGAACACCAGCTGAGCTGCTTCAGGGCAAGAACCCCCAGAAAAACCTGCTCCAAAGGTTTAGGAGAACTGAGAGGAATTTTACACATTTAATGTGCCATGTGCAACAGGAAACAGCATTGCAAGTGCCAGAAAGCAAGTGAAAAACAAGACAACAAAAATAATGAATCAGCAGAGTGCTACACAGGAAAGTTTTTATTTCTAGGAGTTTACATTAACCACAGAGAGCCACCTGTCCCTGAGAAACTGAGCTCACTGCACAGACTAACACTGTGCTCTTAATTTGGGTGGGTTTGTGAGCATCAGAAAAAGCATCCCCAGCTAAAATTTGTGACAGTTCTTGTTAGACAAAATCTGCCCCCAATGCACTGAGGAGTGCTCCCTACTCTGCTGACTGGCTGCTTGGGCTCTGTGTGGCTGAAGGAAATACCAGTTCATCCCAGTGTAGCTCCATTTATCAATGGCATGACAGTACAGAGCCTCAGTTAAGCAAGCACAGACTAATTAAGAGATTTTGCTGCTGTAAGCATCATGTGGTGGAGGTAAGCGGGGAAAGACCGCAGAGGGTAAAGATAAAAGCTCTTTAAAAGCATTTACTTTTCATTTCATACCTTTAATTAGCTGGATAACTCCAGGGACTATAATTATCAGAATTGCTACAAGCTTGCAAAAGGTAAGGAACATCTGAATGCGGGCGCTCCAGCTGACACTTGTGCTGTTCAGGACCATCACCAGCGCTGGGAGGGGAAAAGTCAGGAAGAAATAATTTTCACAAAATTCTCTGCCAGCAGAGAAGTCACACAAATAGATCTAGATGCATTATATGAAGCAATGCAGACACTTGATAACTTTCTCCAGCTCTTGTCCTCCCACTTCTCCCATCCCCCTTCAAGGCACCACACCAAAGGCTGGAGCTGAGCCCCTGTGCCTCACCCACTGCGCTGACATCCCCCTGTCCTGCCATCCTTCACACCAAATCACAGCTTCATCGACCCACAATTGGCAGCTGCTGTAGACAACTGGCTGGCAGCACCCTGCTTCTGATGGAAGAAATTAATTGCCCAACTCTTGTCGCTCCAGATTTCTGTGTCTGTGCTGCTTTGACTAGAGATTTGTATTTTTCATAAAACGATAACAATTAATAACCATATTAAACTTTCTCACCCTCGTTTAGGCCACATATAAATTTGTAGTGCTTTACCTCTTGTCCTGTTTTTCATGTTTTCCCCCCCTTTTTGGTGTACCACCAGAGATGCAGGAGGGCCAGGGTGCAAGCACTGTGCCCATCCTTGTTGTTTTGCTTCTTGAAAACAAAGCCCAGCTCTGCAGCACACCAGCGTGTGGAGAGATCAGTGAGAAGGGTTTTTACATCCTGCCTGGTCAGCTCACATCTCCTTCTGGGTCAGGGACAGCATCTTCGGGCATTTCCTACAGCACTGACTGACAGGACGAGGGCAGGTCCTGTCATTTTAGTGCCACTTATTCTAGCTTATTTAAACAGAAGCAGTTTAGATATTAAATCCAAAAAAATTTCCTTAAATATTGGAAAACAGGAGCCATTTTACTGATTCTAAGTAATCTGGATCCCAACGTATTTTTTATATATTTTTTAATTTTAAAAAATTTCATGGTGGGGGGAAAAGTGTTTATCTAGAATTTTTATTTGGGAGAGAGACAGCCCTACTCTCAAATGAGCAATTTACAAGTCAATATATACTCACAACATCACCTAACACAATTTTATTACCAGTAAAGATCAAAATCTCTACTCAGTTCTGTATTTCACAATATTTCAGAGCTAAAGTGTTCTGAAGTCACAAAGACAAAGAAGTAATTTGGATTTCTGCAAAGTTTCACTTGAGACTCAAATTCTTTTTTCTTTCTTATGTCGTTATTTACCTATATTATAAGGAACAGAAAATTCCAGGGCCCTAATTCTTTATTCCATTGCTCCAATATAACACTGACATATCTCATTTAAATTTTGAAAGATCCCTTTAGGTTGCTGATGGATATTAGTGCTGTTTGAGTCTCCCCTTCTTTTCCTGGGGCTTGATCTCCAGCAAGACTAACAACTATCATTTAAGCAAAATACATTTAAAATACTCATTTGACCAAAAGTGTTTAAGTCATAAACAAATCTAGTACTGTAGTCAAGCACTAGCTTATTTTAATTTTCCTAGAAGAATCAGGATATCATACTTTCTTCTGTAGGAAGTGAAGCCCAGGCATGGAGCAGAGCACAAGAAAATGTCAAGGAGGGGTTTTTTGTGTAAGAGAATCTGCAATTTAATACCCAGCTTACTCAGAGTTCAAGCTGACTGCAGCAATCAGTCTGTCACCTTACACAGGTCAGAGTGGGTAACACGAGTGCAGAGAGCTCCTCCAGGTTTTCTATTGCATTGGTTTCACCTTCCTGATGCACACATGAGAATGCTACCGGATGGCATGGCCTCAAACCCTTCAGGAATGGGTCAGCCACAACTTCTCTGAACAACCTGTGCCTTACCATCCACATCAGACAAATTTCTTCCACATATCTAACCTAAACCCTTCTCCAGTATGAAGCCATTTCCCCTCATCCCATTGTCATGGTTTAATGGAAATTAAACTATAAGAATTTACAGTCTTTATAATGTAGTATAATATTACATAATATGAATACATTATTGTTTATTATATAGTACTAATAATAGTAGTGGTATTTTATCATAAAATACTTAATGCTTCTATGTGCACGACTCTTGTCTAGAAATGTGGGATTTACACTGGTATCATGTACCAGCACCATAGTACTGGCTGTGTTAGCAACTGAAAGGCGCTGGGGAAGTGGAATCATGAAAAAAAGGTGCTAAAAAGCAAGAGGAGATGATGACAGCTGTGCCAGGGCTCAGGAAGGACATTATATTCTGGGACTATGGCCATTAGTCAACACCTCTCTTCAGAACAGGGCCTGTTGGAGATATTTGGAGAGACTGATTGCAGACACTTTGCTAAGGGACCCAGCAAACAGCAGAAGGAGCAGCAGTTTCTCAGAAAAAGGGCAGTGAAGGGAGGGCTCAGGTCTAACTTTTCTAACAAAAAGTCAGGCATTTAGTGTGGCTGCATCCTCAATGAGGAGACAGCTGGCTCCAGAGGATGAATAACAATACCTCTGTGAGGTGCCTATCCCAGATGACACAGTTTACCTTCAGGAAGTTCTTCTTTCTCCACTGACTGTACAGGGAGCACAGAACTAAACTGTGAGCCTTTACCTGAACTAAATACACTGCTAAAAACAAGATGAATCCTGACCAAGAGGAGCGTGGAGGGAGAACAAAACAGGGATCGTGAACAATCAAACACAATGGAAACACCATGTTTTTCACAATCTCTTTCCTTCCCACATTCACAGCTATAGATGGATAACAAAATCTAATGGGAGAAGCAGCAGCTAGCATTACATCCTGGCCTACTTTTCAGAATATATGTACCATTGCCTCAGCAGGAGACCAAGAAAACTGCTCTCCCATAACTTGCCAGACTTTTAGGGCCAAGGCATTCAAAAAATGCCTGAAAATACCCTCAATTTGCAGACCCTAATGAGCCAATCCAAAGTCACAGGAAGCACAAAAGCACCTATCAGAGCATACCTGCAAGAGCATATCAGAGCGTATCCCTGCAAGCCAAGAGATTTTTTTAATGTAAAGTGCTTGTCTGAAGACTGTCAGCAACAGAAAGTGGCAACTGCAACATCTGCCATGATGAGGGGGAAAAGGCATCTAATTATAAACTCACATAGACGCCAATAAAACTTGGGGCTGGAGCATTTGCCAGTCAACACTGACAGACCTGTACAGCTAACCTCAGTTTTCAAGCATAACTTTACCTCTAACAGTCAAAATTTGGGGTATTTGTGGAGTTTCCAAAAAAAATGAAATACTATATTATTGCAGTGTAAAAAACACATATGCATTAGTGCAATGACAGAAGAGTTTGACATCTTTGCACAGAGCAATTTATCCCTTCCTGTTACCATTGTATTTAAGTTTACCATTAGGAAAATAATTAATAGACACAAAAAAAAAGCAATATATTGATATAGGGCCTTTTTTGCAATGATAGGCATGGTGATAGGATTTTTCTTCATGCCAAGAAACAATAAATATGGAGGAGTCTATCAACTTTCACAAGAGAAAAATGAGTTTTAAACTCTTTTTCCTAAAAAGACTGGCTTCAGCATTAGAACAAAGGTTGACAACATCCCTTTGCTTTGTGTCCTGGAGCTATTTTGTCTCCTGCTTGCATTTGCTCCACCTGTCCTTCCCTGTGCTGGAGCACATCCACCTTCTCTCTCCTCTGCCGGGCCATTTATTTTCATAACATTGTAGTAATTAGATGTCCTGTCTCTGGAGGTGTTCAAGGCCAGGTTGGATGGGGCTTTGGGCAACCTGATCTAGTGGAAAATGTCCCTGCCCATGACAGGGTGATCTTTAACATCCTTTCCAACCTAAACCATTCTATGAGTCAATTAAATGCATAGCCCAATAAAAATCTTTGAGATGTCTGCTCTTCTTTCACGTACAGTTAAATTAACCAAGTTGAGAAAAATTTATGGCCGACTGACAAATTGAGATTTGGTTAAGAAACGCCAAGTGAATTTAAGGGATTTCTAAGTTTGAAAGGAGCAGGAAGGTTTTGCTTCAGAGGTTCAGAAAGCTGTGGCATCTGAATAGAGACTCCACATAAGCATCTTTCTCTCTACTGAGACATTGAAATGTTTGGACATTTTGGTTGGTTGGTTGATTGTGTTAAAAAGAGAAAAACCATAATAAAGGGAACTAAAAAATGAAAGTAGCATGTTGTAGAACAGAAAATTTGTTTTTATAGATTGCTGAACTTGTGATTATGAGGGGAATTTTGTGCCCAGCATATGTCTTTTTCCTATAAATAATAAGCAAGAACAAGGAATTTTTTTTAATATTACTGTGTCCAGTAGTCCCATTATAACTCTCATCTGACCTACATCTCCTCTATCATTCCTTTTTCACTGAAGAGGCATGGAGTGGGAATGGTGGGGAGCACAGAATGGCTGTAGCCCCTCTATGAGAAATATTTTTTGGCAGCTGGTAGAGAAGCAATAGCATATCCACTCCCCAATCCTGGTTGCATCCATTTCATTCAACCTTTTAATAATAGGCTTAGGATGCATCAATAGAGATTCAGGTGGGGAGAAAAAAAAAAAAAAAAAAAAAGAAGAATAAAGAAGTAGAAAGAAGTATCCTAGTATTGTGACAAGGATAGAAAAAGCTGGGCTACTATACTAGTGAGCATTTAGAAAACTCCCACACTGCAGATTTTAAGACCAGCTTAGACATACATCTGTAAGAAATTGTTTAGATAACACTGATTGTGTTTGGGATCAGGGGATGACTTGAAGATTTTTCAAAATTTCTCCCTCTCCTTTCTATTACAATGAGAAATGACAAGGTAAAAAAGCAGAACAAAGTCTCAGCCAAGGACAGAGTTCAGTGGTGCATCCCCCTGCCTCTCCCTGGGCAATAAAGACATGTACACAACCAGTGCTCTCTCATCAGGCAAGGAAGGAAAAGGGACCAGGCATGGGTAAGAAAAAAGGCATGTCATTGCTGATTAACTTCAATTTGAAATGGAAACAAATGCTGCTTTTTGCACCATTATATTGGATTACAAGATCTTCAGGGCTCCAAAGTGTCTGTTCAGCTCACCAACTTAATCTTACCTATCAGTCTGCCTACATGCCCAATACCAAACATTCATAACAATTACCACCACAGCAGCTGGTTGTTACCATACAAGGATAACAGCCAGACACTCTGGGATCCCTGAGCTTAGTGCAGCAGAAGTTGTAAGAACTGCAACAAACGAAACTCCACTGTAGAGCATGCTGAAAAGAATGAAGACTCAGTGACATAGCACTGGTTTTTCATCACCATCGCATTCACCACAACGAGTTTTCTACTAGAATCCTTTCTTTCAGTGAAATGCCAGCTCATCCTTACTGTACAGACCCACTCTGTACAGCAGCCTCTGGCTGTGACCTCTCCTCTCCCTTTAGGCTGTGATTGTTTCAGCCTAACTCCACCTCCCCTGCAACGCTGCTTATTTGTTCCATTATTTTGCCAAGCCCTGGCTTATCACACAGATTTTCACTTAAATTAAAAGTCATAAAAACATATTTCAAACTGTTCACCTATTGTGCTTGAATCACATGCAATTAACAAAACACTTTGATGGAGCCCTCGCTTAACATTCCTTCTGTCTCAGTGACCTTAACGTTTCTGAACATCTGTTTCACTCTTACCCTGCACTGAAATGTTTTAGACAGATGTAGCTGTAAAAAGTCATTGACCTCAAAATTCAAACCCCTAATTCAATTATTCCTATGACACCTATAGTTTGTGCATAATTAAGTTAGAAAGGAATGCAGTCACATACTGATTTTTTAACACTCCCAGCAGAAAGGAAATCTTACCAAGAGGGCTCCCACAAAAAGTCACAGTAACCTGGAGACTGGAAATTTCAATGTCAATTGAGCTCCTTGCCTCAAAGAAAGAAAAAGTCATCTGAACCTATTATTGTGCAAAACTGAAGGGGTCTCCTGTGGGCCTTTGATCATTTTGCATGTCTTAATTCCTTTTTCCAGTCTTTTTGTTTCTGATACGTGCACTGAGCAAATTGAAAGGAACAATCTGTTACTAATTACTCAGGTTTACTCTGCATTCCCTCCCAGCACAGCTGAATTCCAGCGTGTGTCCACAAGGAGCATTCTCACCATTGACCAGGCAGACCTGGAAATGAACCTCAACTGCTACAAGCTCCAGAGTCCCATTCCAATCACCTTTTGTGCCTTCCCAGTTCATGCATCCTCCACACTAGCCCAGGTACACTATAAAGCCTCTGCTCTCAAGGTACTGTCCCTCTTTCCACTGCAAATATTGGATTTCTGTAACCCTGAATGATCCCTTTTACATGAACTACAAAATCAGCAAGTGTAATTCAACAAGCCAGCAACAACCATGCACCAGGCTGTGTGTTCTGCTCCCAAAATTCAGTTCCTGCTTTCTGAACCACAAGTGCTTCAACAAGGATTATTGCCAGGACGGAAAGAGTGGGACTAGGGAAGATGACCTCATGTTGCATGTCCACACTCAAAAGAACTACATTTCTTCATGACATCATACTTGGCATTGCCTCCTCAAACCAAGGTAGAGCAGAGCACTTAAAGAAGGTAATCATTCTTCCACATCTCTGGCACTGCCTCGCCATCTCTTAGGGACTGAAATT
The DNA here is from genome assembly GCA_013186435.1 of Turdus rufiventris. Classification (NCBI taxonomy): domain Eukaryota; kingdom Metazoa; phylum Chordata; class Aves; order Passeriformes; family Turdidae; genus Turdus; species Turdus rufiventris. The sequence goes on along the minus strand of PYHW01009643.1, from coordinate 1,593,178 downwards.
GCTTCTACAAAAACAATGAAAATTTGGCCATTAATTCAAGTGGCAACAGAATCAGCCTTGACAATCGATTTTTCCCTGCCATTGATAAAGTCTGGTGTTCCTTTTTCTCCTGCTTTTGTTCACACCCGGGGAAAATGTCACACAGGTGTCCCTGGCACTGGATACACAGCAACTAATGATTGACATCAAACAACTACCTGCTCAGTGTGCTATTTTTCTTTCTTCAATTTATATAATCTTTACCCTTCCCTGAAACCTAAAATTGGATACTTACTGATGCCGACAGCTGTAATAAGTTTAATGGCAAGTTCTGGGATTTCACATTGCATAAAGAAAGGTTCCAAAATGTAGCGTCCAAATGCCAGTGATATCACTGCTGTGGCAGCAGGGCTAGAGTGAGAAAAAAACCAAAGTCATGACATTTATCTGCAATAATACATAGTTATTATAGTTATATAGTTATTATTCTTCTTGGATTGTGCTGTAACTTCGCTATCAGAACTGTGAACCTTGATTTAGGTGCTTTCTCGTAGCTTTGCTGACATGCAGCATAGTTTCTGAATGCAGCACTACTCAGTGATTCAGATTTTGACAGCAACACTTCTTACCAGGGTGGCCCTTACAATTTCCATGCTGCAAAGCAGATGTAATCAGAAAGGAAAAGTATCAACAGAAATATTCATTCATTCACTTGAAGTGAACATAGCCAAAATCAGATCACATGAGCAACGCCCTGCACAAAAATCAGTGAATTTTAGTGGTCAGATCTATCTCAGACACACATGCAAATGAATTTCATTCAAGCTGAGAATTCTGGTTTACTAAAATAAGTATCCAAAGTCTACCCAGGTGTTTTGCTAAATTCTGAAACAGTCTAAATGGGACTTTCTAAAATACAAAGAGAATTTTCTCCTTTTATTGACTAACAATTTCCTAGCACTGCAAGTGAAAACAAAAATCCCTGTAGTATACCATAGAATACCATAAAACAAAGGAATATGAAGAAAGACATAATATTTCTTTATCTGGTCAGTTAGTGCTTTTCACAGTAAGAGTTAAGCTCTCCAACACCCCACGCAAAGTTGTTTCATTTACGAATTTGAAATGTTCATAATATTCACACAGCCTTCCTCTTTGAGAAAAGCTCTTTGACAGAAGCCTTAGCACTGACACATATTAGTAGCAAATTATCCAGTGACTGTTCATGTTCCATTTGTGAGGACATTTTCACCCTTTTTAGGACAGCTGGTAGCATCCATGGTTTATCACATAAACACACTATGGGACAAAAGGGCATATGATTCTCAAAGGATTTCTGAGTTGAACAAAGCCCATGTAAATTCTTGTGAAAAAATCTGCAACACCTCACTTCACAGAATTTTGATAAAAATTCTGTGGAACAGGGTAAAAATTCTGCAGAGACGTCATTGTTCTCCATCAAACAATAAAAGAATTTTCCACAAGGGAGTTGCAGCCTGGAAACAAAACCCACTTTCTTTGTGTTATGACTCAACCCAGAAGTCACACACTGTGTTGGACCAAGCTGCAGAGCAACACAGAACACAATAATCTTTCCCAGTAAGTTTCTGCATGGATGAGCAAGTGCTGCTGCACGTGCATCTCCCACGCATGGGGATGTTCCTCCCACAGGCCAGCAAATGGCTTTGCAAATTTTGTCTGGATTTTCACAGACATTTACTAACTGTATTTCAGAGCAACATTTTTAATTCACATCAGAAGATCACCAGGTTTCCAGGTTTTAAGTACTGCATGCCATAAGTAGGTTTGGAGTGCCCTAGATCAGATGAAAGATCAGATCTTTGGAGCTGTCCCAGACTGTTTTCCTCAGTCCCAGCTCCTTTCGCCAGAACTTGGATTTTGCCCTCCCATTTTAAGGAAAAGCATTTCTAAAGAAGCTGTCACTGCTATCTACACCACTATGTTTCTAAAAACATAGCTCCTAAATGGCACCTCTAATAAATAGCTCTGCCTCTGACACTCCCATGTCTCAGGGGAGATGTTGCTGGCAGTGCATTCAATCACTGGAGGCAGAAGTTCAAATAATGGAGAAGTATTAAAAAAAAATACAGAGAGGGGGTGCTTAGGTGCATAGTTTAGTAGTGGACTCAGCAATGCTGATTTAATGGCTTGGAGGTCTTTTCCAACCTTATTGATTTATGTTTTTATGTTTTTCCTGTGTGTTTGGGGCATGCAGAAAGTGCATGAGCAGCTTTCACTGAAGGGCAAGGATACAGGAAGACACAGATGAGGACCAGGACAGGGTCCCAGCAGGTACCACAGGTGAGTCAGGCACCTGGCAGCATTCTCATCCAGCCTTTGTTTAGCAACCACCACAGTGAAACTCCACAGGCAATGCTGTCTTCACTTGTTTGGAAAGTAGTTGCTGAGGTTTTTTTTAAGTTATGTAAATATGTATATAAAATACACACAACTTGGCCTTGGAAGAGAAAAAGGTTCACAGTTGCAGTGGGTGAGAAGCAGAACTAATTGGTTTGTGGGTAGAGTAGTTAAGTGTGTCCCACTGTCAAGCAGTGGCTTTACAGAGATATATGAGAGCAGGAAATGTCTATTTTGGTTGTGACTCCTTCACCAGCCTACGGGTGTGATAATCCTGAAATTTTTTTCCAGCAGCAAAACCAGCCTAGCTGAGACATGTGTGAGCAACTTCATCTGCTGAAAAGAAAAAATAAACATATATGAGGTCTCAAGTTCTTTGATAGTAGCAGTCAATTCATTTCCTGATGCAGGAGTCAGATACAAAACTCTACACATTTCAGCAGTGCTGCTCTGATCATTGCAAGTTACAGCATGTATGTCTTCCTCACTGTCTCTCAGATTGGGTGATTAAAGAATCCACTGATGTTCTCTCCCACACAGCATGATTATTTTCTGGGCGTGGGGCAGATCACGATGACTAACAGCATTTTCACAACACGCCTGGGACACTGTCATATATAAAAAAATAATTATTTTGTGAGGAAAGGAATTTATGATGCCTGACTTCCTGTGGGTGTTTGTGCCTAGGTTAATAAGTTCCCTCTGCCAAACCAGGTGCAGATTAAGAGGGGGATTTCTAATACTGCTCCCTTTTGTTGATACTCTGATGTGAAGTGATATAGCTGAAAACACAGGTCTCATTCACTGCCTGATTTTCCTTCTTGGCAGAAGGTTCATACAGTTGAGACATCTGCCCTTTCATCACATTTGATGGGAATTATGCAGTTAATTCAAAGGTTACATTTTGGTGGGGAGGTTGTGTGGGACCATCTGACGTACAAAATTATTTCCTCTGGAAACAACATAAGGATGTTGAGATTCATAATGACTCAGCACCGTCAGCACTTTTAAACTCAACAATCTATGCTAGGACTTGTCAGTGTTATGTAAACATAGTTGTGATTTGAAAAGAGGCTTGTGCCTCATTTGTGACTAATCTACTGATTGCAGAAGAGAGGGGAAGGAAGTGCTAACCAGCCCGGGGCAGGCATGGAGCATTCCCAAAGTCATTTTGTATAAGCGAGTTGCCTTGCTCTACATGTATCAAGATCCCCAAACTCAACAAAATAAAATAAAAAGAGAGGCCATACATGCATTTCACACGTCGATCCATTTACATTATGAAGGTTTATTTTATATGATTCAACATCTTCATATTGTAATTGTTCTGCACAACGTCAAAGGCTGCATGAGTCACAGGCTTACGCAGCAAGGAACATATTGGACATTTTAGGTATGTGAAGACAATGTGTCTTTATTTGCTCAGTTTTTCAGAGTAAAAGTCAAGCTCTCCAACACCCCACAAAACAAAGAAACAGGGCCCAATGTGACATCTAAAGCATACACGGTGGCCCTAACTCTGAAAACTACTGTACAATAGTTCTATCAGGAGTTATTCCTGCATCCATAGATAACAGCAATTGCTCCAGAAGGCAGCACAGGACTGAGAAAAGGTAAAGGGGCCTTCTCTCTTTCACTGTACATTATTAGTGACATCAGTGGACACAGTAAGCTTAGCAAAATTAAGGCAAATAATTGAATTTTTATGGCAGGGAGTTCTCATTTCCCCTGTATATGCACGCATGTCTCCCTGAACATTTCAAAGCTGATGAGCAGAACAGCATTTTTAGACTCTCTGAAGCAACCATAGCAAAAGAACACAGTTAATTGACCAAAATATATCTGATTTATATTTTTTTTTTTGCCCAACAAATATCAGAGATTTTTCTTTATGACTGACATGTGCATTGTCATCACAAAAGTGAGTTATGATACACTTACCGAATGATGAGGAGCTCAACCCAGACCCTCACAAATGCAGGTAATGGCCCAAAGGCCTCCAGGATATAAGTGTAGTGACCACCAGATTTCTTAATGCATGTTCCCAGTTCAGCATAGCAGAGGGCACCTGTGGGAATTCAACAGTGCCAACGTGAGATATCCAGAAACAGCCGTCAAAACATTTATAGCCTAAACAACAGAGCTGCTATCGCAACTACTTTTTTTATATTTTATATATTTTATATTTTTAATATATTTTATATATTTTTTCCAATTAATTTTGTGGGTTTTAATTCATTCAGCTAGGCAGTAAACCAAACCATTTATCCAGTTATATTTAAAGGACAAGCTATTTGCAATAAGTGTTGTTACTACTCTGCATCTTGGACAACAAAACAGTGTCACACCTGCCACCCTACTTCCCAGGCAGCCAGCATGCACCAGTAAATGAAAGATTTGCTTGTTGTCAAAGGCTGATCCACTCCTTTCCGCCTCAGAGATGCCTGGCTCAAACTCTGAAGGTCTGAAAACTGCATTACCTCTCCTCAGCCATGGACGAAAGCAACCAAACAGCCAAAATTTGGAAGCAGGACCTGCAGAATAAGAATTTTCCTCAACAGTACTCCTAACATCTTACAGACTAAACTCGGGGGATGGCTTAGTCATGGCTTTTCAAGACTGGTGAGGTGTTTTTGTGTACTACAAACGCAGTGAAAGGTCAGGAGCCATCAGCCAGCTACAAAGCCAGGGATTTACAGGAGCACACCAAAAGTGCTCCACAGCCAATACACACAGGTAGCCCTCTTGGAGGGCTCTGAGGAACCAGGAATAAACAGTAATAATAAACAGTAATAAGACAGAGTTATAATACCTATGATAGTACAGAGTTAAGATCAGCAGCACACACTACAAACTCATTTCACTCTTCCCCGCACCCCTTGACGTCACGACACTTCCAGATAAGAGCTGCAGTTGTCAAAACCACATCACAACGTGCAAGCCCATTAAGGCTGCACCACACGATGACAAATTCTCCAGCCTTGTTCATTTGTTTTGTTTGGGGTGTTGCAAAAATTGAAGTGGCACCTTTCACCTGCTATTCTTTAGCTGACCTGAAGACGTGTTTAAAGGAATCTTCATAGCCACATTTAAAAAAACCTGTTTCTGCATTTTCTTTAGCCAGCCTCTTCTGTTGAGGTTCAGGATTAAATGAAATTGTGTTTTAATAGATGTTATAAACACAACCTCAGCAAGACCCTACACGATCTCTACATGTGATTTAACTACAACTGAGTCATGCAGGGAACTAAAAACCAAAATATTAAAAAAGACAAAAAGCAAGAACAACCAAAAAATCAAACTGTAACAAGTCCATTCTGAGAATAAGATACTACCTTTTGCTGTGCCAAATTACGCAGTTCTTCATATCTAAAGGCCTGGAAAATGACCTAAAATATCTGTCTGATAAAAGAGAGAGGGTTTTTTTGGTTTTGTTCAGGTTTTTGAGGGGATTTTTTTCATTTGGGGTGTTGTTTTGGGGGGGGGTTTTGGTAGAGTTTTCTTCAGAGCCAGCCAGAAGATTACTGCTACTAAAGTTGCAGCCATAAATGCAGTGCTTAAGCAAATTCTGGATTAAGTAACTCAAAAGACCAAGGTCTTTTGACAGGGTTACAAATAGCATCTGAGGTTTTTCTTGAAAGAGGAATTTTGTTGCAGGCAGAACTTCCACAATTGTACAAGAGATTAAGCTGCACACTGTACCCATACATTTACCATTTGACCGAAATGGGTCCTAATTTACTGGGGCTGTTTGATCTGAGTGGGTTTAGCCTGTGAAGAATATTTCTTTTAAGCTCAGAGCCAATTTACAAGGTGGCATTTGCATGTTCTGCCTATTAAGTAGACACTTACTCCCTCTTTGTCCTCTTCACCTCCTGCCAGTAAACAAGTAATTTCCCTTTTAAATAAAGCCAATATTCATGTTAGTTCTTTGAGATTAACTCATTAAATAGGTCAATGAACCCTCTGTCCCACGGAGGCCAGGGTGGGGTTTTCCACTCTGAATGAGGGTTTTGTGTACAGAACAACTTAACTGGACTTCTTCAGAATTCAACACTCTTCAGGAATACAAAGAATTAGCAAAAACTCCCACAATAAGCAGGCCAGCAATAAACCTCCCAGGGCAAATTTGCTTCCATCACACCGTGTTTTGTAGCCCAGCCTTTCAAAGCAACGTCATAAGGGAGGAAGGAAGAGAGCTGGGAAGAGGGGTTATTATTATTATTATTGTTTTGCTCCCTTTCAATGCCAATACAGCTTAGATAGAGTGAGAATTATTGCTCTCAGACCTTGCTCTAGCCTCTAGGGAACTAGGTAGAGCTGTCTAAACATTTCAGTGGTGTTCAAGCAGCGTGCTCATCCAGTCGCCAGGGGCTTTACAAGCAAACCAAAAATACATCTTACAGACAGGACAAAAACATACATACAGCACGTTCTATAGGGAAAGAAAAAAACGCATTTGGTTTTCCTGTTCCTTTAGAGACCCATTAAAAAAAAAAATTTAAAATTATGCTTCCAGCTTTCGCTGGCTGGTACTGGGAGTGAGGGGCAAGTGTTTGCACCCTGCAGCAGAGACCTTCTGTAGTCCCATTGGTGCTCAAGCTCTGCACTCTGACTTCCTATCCAATGGTAAAATCAGAGAAATAATCACAATAATTCACCGGCTGCCCCTCTAGACCAATTAGAAACTTTTCAGGGACTTACCAAAAAGCGAGAGGATACCACACACTGTCCAGACAGTCAAGGACATGCCCACGCTGCCCGTGTTCTTCAGGATGCCTTTGGGAGAGATGAAGATGCCAGCTCCAATGATAGTGCCAATTATGATGGATATGCCCCTCAAAAGCGTCACTTTCTTCTTCAGCACAACTTTTCCCTCCCGGGCTGGCTGTCTGCTGTCCATAGAGGACAACTTGCCATTAGCTTGTCCCTGCAAGTAGCTTCCATTAGAGACCGTGGGCACAGCAGCTTTCCTAAACATGCTACAGTGCCACCAGCACAATGCTGGCAAGCACAGGCAGAAAAGTTTTCAGCAGAAACTGGAGGAGGTTTTTTTTTATCCCCCCTCTCTGTGTAGCCAACTACTTCTTTCTGTGTTCTCTTATCTCTCCAGCTGCTCCTACACACAGGTAGCAAGCTCTCAAAGAGTGTGTGAGCCCTTCCTGAGATCCAAGCCCAGCTCAGGAACACCTGCGCTTTCACACCGTGGTGCTGCCCTATCATTGGAAACCAGCTCAGCTTCCGCATGGACTTGTATTTAAGCTCTTGTCATACCAAGTTACTCTGGCTGAATGATGATGCAAATTCTCCAGGTTTGCATCAGCCATTTGAGAAACCGCTGGCATTACTCAGCACTTTTTTTTTTCCCTTTCTTTTTGGTTGTTGGTTTTCTTTTCCCTTTTTTTTTTTTTTTTTTTTTTTTTTTTCTTTTCCCCTTTTAAACCGCAGGGGCATGTTGTGCAACTGTCCTGGGGGTGGTGAGAAGAACAAAGCAGTTCCAGCTAAACCTCGCCAATCCAGGCAAGCACCCGAGACACCCCGAGACACGCTCCCAATTTTTTATTTTTTTTTTTTTTTTTCTTTCAAAGCAGCTCAGAGCCAGAAACAAGAGCCTGCCTAAACACAAAGCACAAGGGGAAAAGAAATCAAACGGGATACGTCATCCCTGGGTCTAATCCAACTTCGTTCTCGAAAAACTCCCGACAAAAGTTGAGTTTGCGGGGGCTGAACTTGGAGCGCTCAGCCCCACGCCCGCGTCAGTAATTTGGAAATCTCTGCAGGGACCAGGACCCATAAAGTGCTGGTGACCCCGAGACCCTTAACAACACCCCAGGGAGCCGTGTCATTCCAGGGGAGCAGGGATTGCCGGAGGTGCGGCGGTTTCCCGGGATGCAGCCCCGCTTTGTTAAAGCACGGTGCAAAGGTTTACAGCCACCTCCGTGCGTGTGTCACCGGGCAACACCCCGAGCACGGGATCTCCGGTAGGAATGGCAGGGACACGGCTGTGTTATCGCACAGACAGCTCTGCGGATGCTAAAACACGCCGGCTTCACCTGCCCGTTCGAATTCAAACGGGGCAATAAAGCCTTAACAAGAGGAGCGTTCTCCCAAAACAGGGCAAAAATCGGTAGCCTTCAAGCCTTTATGTTATATGCCAAAGGGAGAAAATTCTTCGTGGTATAACCATCGCAGCTCCTATAACTTCAGATTGGATCTGTGTAGTGAGACCTTATTGCCTTTACAGGTATTGCTTAATTAGTACCTAGGTTTGGGAATAAAAATAAAAGTTAAACCATTTTATCCTTCAAAAAACAGGCACTGAGCTCAGAGCACAACAGTGCTTTCAAATTTACGTGAGGAAGAAGAAATCCTGGACTGCCAACATGCTGCAAATATAAAACTTCAGTGCTTTTCTAGTTTCAGTTTTAACTCACCTGTAATAGTTGGCACTGAGATAAAAGAAGGCATTAAAAAAGCTTATCTGGTTTAAATGCAGACAGGTAAAAAGCAAAGCAATTGTATCTTTTGCCTGCATAGCAGTCAGGTAGTGCTCATCCAGTCTTCTGAACATATCCTACTTCTGATGGGCTCAGCAGCTGATCCCTCACCTCCCTGCACATCTGATCACAGATAGGACCTTTCCTGTTACCCCACACCCCAAACCAAGCCAATCTCCACGACTAGTCACAAGGAAAGGCAGGACTATGCGCAATGTCGTGCCAAGTTGTTTTCTCTCGATGCATGTTGCTCCCCAATAACATTGGGCAACTGGATCAAATCAAACCAGCAAAAAGATTAACCAGAGAGCTGAGTTGGGCTGGTGACCTGTTTTTAATTTTCAAAGGCTTTTTAATGAAGAAACACATGACATCTTCAAACGTCTGATACTTTGAAGCAAGCATTCTTAATTAATGTTTACCCTTTATTTACACAGGAAGCTGGTTCCAAGATTGAACCAAATGCTCAATAAGCAGACGACCCCGGGGGCAGCTCCCAGCAAGTTGTCTGCAGCAACCATCCAGCACAAATGCTGGGCAGTATAATGGCTTTCAAATATCATTTGATTGCTAGCCAGAAGAACACATGTTTCCCCTTTGGGCATGGCAATTAGAACTCTCCCACGCAGGGAAAAGGGTGCTTGCTCCTTCGGTGGTATGGGGATAGCATGCATGCAAAGCTTAGGACCTTGTGAAATTCCCAGGGAAATTTATAAGGTAGGACCAGAGGAAGGCTGGATGCAGAAAACTCCTTTTCCTAACTCCTGGCAGCTTGCTAGTGGTCTCATTATTTGTAGCCTTCCCAGGGAGTATGATTGTGTTTGCTGCTCAATGCTATCCGCTAAAAACAAGAAAAATAGGAGCTTTTCTCCTTTCAGTTCCAGATTGCTTCCAATTATGAGTTCCACTCAGGGTAAGGAATGCTTATTTGGTGTTGGGGGATTATTTGTTATGTTCTGGGAATTTCTTGAGAATTATCCATCAACTGAGCGTAGTCCTGAGGAGATGATGAAGCTGAAAGAGGGTCACAACTGCAGACCCCACTTACAGTATGCTCACAAAATCTCTTCTGATTATTTGTACCTCACCAGCCACTTTTACTTCATTTATTCATCACAGAGCAAGGACGACTACATGAACACAACAGACAATGTTCAGTGTCTTTTCAAAGAGTTTTTCTGAAAGCACAGGGTTTAACCTGTCCAACACTCAGAACAGCCCCATTCTTCCATAAAAACCCACTCTAAAAGCAGAACAAAAAGGTATAAGTGCAATTTTCTTTAGACTGATGAAATTATTTGAAGCAATGTTTCTAAAAACTATGCTCTGAAAATAAATCTTCAGCCTCTAATGGCAGCTGGCTCTAATGGCATTGTGCACAGCCTTTTTATTATTTGTCTCTGGTTGTTTTCTTTTTCCAATTCACAGACATTTTCTCCTGAACAAAGATTTCAGAGCATAACTGAGATCATCACTGTGAAACAGTTTCCTTTTGAATCTCACCACCAGCCCTGATCAATCTATCCACTGTCTGTTCCAAACAAAAATCCTTATCAGAAAAGCCTACAAATCCTACACCCTGCAAAGAGCTAAAGCATCGGCCAGAAGATTCAGCAAGCCAGGCTGGTTGCCTGAATGCCATCAGTGGCCTCTCATGGTGTGAATAACCTTCCTGCCAGCTGCACCTCTCTTCTCAGTGCTTGAGCATCACAGGGAATAACAATACCTCAGTGCCTCAGCTGAACACACTTGACACGGTTTGTCACACTAGCAGAGTTTTTGCCAACATCTGGACACAGCTGTATCTTTCCAAGGAATCTACAGTTTTGGTATTTCCCCTGAGGAATGCTACAAAACACACACAAAGCATTCACCTTTATGGTAATACAGCAAAGTGAAGGACCTGAACTTGAACTCCCAATTCTCAAGCCCATGAAAACTCTGCAATTTCTAGATGTAGAGAGCATACCTTGACAATGTTTCCAGGCATCTGTCTATCAGCTTATTGCATCAAACAAGTCCAAAGAGTCACAAGCCAAGCCTCCAGCCACACATTGCCACACTGACTGGGGACACAGGAATAAAAGAGGAAGCACAGCAAGACTGAAGAGGCGAGGAAAGCCCCAAACTCTTATATGTGGGTGGCATGGCATGAAAAATGTTGTTTAGAAAACTGATCTGAGTCTTCTGTGTACAATGCCAAGTTGTTTGTGAGCTTCAGAAGGCAGCCCTGTACAAAGGCAGTAGTCTGGTTTCAAATGTCAAAGGTTGGCAAAATACCTAGAAGTGTTTGTTTCATGCAGATAATCTAGCATTGAGAAGTTTTGACTGGGCATTTCAGCCCCTATTGTTGTGTTGAGAAGGAGTTTAACTGGTACTGGGGGAAAAAAAAATCTATAAGCATCTAAAAACTAAGGTGTCATTGAGAATAAATCATCATGAAGTAACAAAAATTTCAGCAGATTGGGACAGATTTTTAAGGGTTAAATGCAAATATAGAACTATGAGAATGTCAAAATTATTTGTAATCTCTACTACAGGTCAAATCTGTAATTAAAAATAGAACTACTGAGAATGTTGGGGGGCTGTTATTTTGTAGTCAGAGTCTTACAAATTAATTATTTTGCATTCTACTTCATGCTGGATAGAAACATATTTAGCAGCAAATGGAAAAATGAGAAGGAGTGAAATACACATCCAACTCACAGATTTTAAAAGTAAGATTAAACCTCTATAGGAAATCCAAAAGCAATTCAGATGTTTTTTTCTTGTATTCTCAGTCAAAAGCTTCCCACAAAATGCGGGAAGCAAATAAAAATCTGATATCAAGAGGACTGCAGGCAACAGCAGCTCAGAAGGCAAATACTTCTGAAAGTTTCCCTGTCTTCAATTTGCTGATAGCTGCCAGTCAATTTTCAGCTGGAAAATAAGGGAAGAAAAAGGGATTTCAGAAATCCCTCGTATTTTTCTCGCTATTAAAGCTCTATTTCAAACGACATGATGAATTTGGCTGAAAGGTTTGACAGTTTAATGGATCTTTTTTAAGCAGACAGGAATCATTAGCACCTGGTATCAAGCATGAGAGCTCCGCATGAGAGAAAACCAATTCTCACCAAAGCCCTGTGATTGTGGAAATATGAGTGTGTTTTATACCATCTCATTTTTCATACTCGGGATATATGCAACGATAACCTAAGCAATGCTGTACATAAATATTATTCTTGAGTTTTCTGTGTTTGCTTTTCTCATTAGCAGAATGAGGCAACAATTTTCAGAGTCCCCATGTTATTTTTCCTCAGCTTTTGGATGCAAACACTGAGATACCCCGTGGCACTCAAGAAATCAAGACCTCAGGGTAAATTTCCATTAAAACTGGATGTGCCAGGTACCTGGCATGATGGCAAGAGTGCTGGCAGCTTCAGGGAGCCAGGATTTTACTTCAGATGACTCAGGCTAGGCTGGGCATGTGAAAAGAATTAATTGGCACATCAGGGGGGAAAAAAATCCTTGAAAAACTCAAATAGAGACAGAATGAGCATTGGAGAATGTTTTCTAACCTATTTCCCCATTTTTTGGGAGAATTCTTCACAGTAGATAGAAAGTTTGTAAAGTGAAGAAAACATGCAACAACTGCACAGATTGTCAAATTCAACCTTGGCTTTTTAGCAACTCCATATTCAATTTTATAGTATTTTTCATACCATTCATACAGTATCATTTTCCACTTGCATTACACTTCTGTTTGATCAGGTGCTGAACTTTCTGTGAATCATGGTTTTCCACTATAAATCATATATTTTATTTTTTTTTTAAAGGTTAATGATACAGGTGTTACAGGTAGATTCAGCTGCTGAATTCTGTTATGAAAAGAATTCAAGAGAGGAGAATTCAAGAACATAAGATTTTAATTCACTGACCACTAAGTGGGGAAATCATTCAGATCCCTTGTCATAATCCAAAGCCCAGTTCTTTACTTTCACCCTTAGCAGAAGGTCACCTGTCTATCCCACCAGATTAGGCAAGCTCATTCCCCTTCTGCTGCATACAATTTAGACTAGATAGAGAATATATAAAAGTTATTTGATTTTTCTTAAGCAGAAAACGACATTCTTACCCAAGAATAATTGTAATGGGAATTGTAAGTCCCATTTTGTTCTCATTCGTGTCTCAATTGCCACATGCAGCAATACTCACACTTTTCCCCTTTTGATTCATTTAATGTAGAATTTTTTTGCCTGGAGACCAAACAAATCTTGGTTGGGGCATCGTGCAGGTCATGAATGCAGCAAGGCCAGGCTTGAGTCAATGAGCTCTGGGGTGCTCAGGGCTGCTTTGGCACCACATCTCCATCAACAGAGCTGGACAGAAGCATCTCAGTGAAGGGTTGAAGCAGTGACAGAGTTTACCACAAGGGATTTAACCTGCAGATAAGCAAAAGCACACACATGCCCAGAAATATTTCAGCAGTGACTGGCATTCAATCATTCACACAGTCACAGCAGTTTAGCTTTGAAATGCAGACTGTGGATCCTACAGGGAATCATTTTATTGGCATTTAAATACACATACTTTGTCTTCTTGAAGTATTAAAAACTCCATCAGAAAAAGCACTTGCTTGGAGCACTGCCAAGGTGCTCCAGCAGTTTGTACTTGTGCAGCTCCATATATTATTCCCACACTTCAATAGAGAGGAGCATTTTAGTGCTGAGGTCAGCCCCTGTTTCTGCTTTGAAAACGAAATTCCTGTTTTCCACATTCACAATCTACTCTTCAGAGACACTGTCTATTCAAGCATAGTAATTTTACCATGTTTTGTCACATTTAGTAAGAAGATTAAGAAGCTGATGTATGGCAGATGGACACAGCATGTGGGCTTCATGGGGGTATTTCTGACTTGCCTCTTTTAGACTTTAAAATTTTGTCCAAAACAGCCACAATGCCAGAAATATGCCCTCTTTCCCCTCCCCACATTTGTGAGGAGGTACAGTTTACCCAGATCCTGAGAAGTTCAGTCTCCAGGACAACAAAAAGTACTGACATGGATTTCTAAGCACATTTCAAACTCATGCTTCACCTATAAACTTAGAAACAACCAACAGCTCAAGCCTCTCCATGTGTACTGCACCACTTCCAGCATTTTTCCATCCCTTCCACCTTTAGTTTAGTCCAAAGATTAATAGAGGAGGCTTTCCTATCAAATGTTTCTACTCTTACCATAGGCTCTTTTACAACAAAATGGACACAAACCTCAGAGTTTTATTCTTTGTTAACACCTTGCTTGCAATCAAAGGGAGTTGAGAGGACTCTGTCAGAGAGCACGATTTGAGGGCTCTTGCCTTAAAAGAAATGGATATAATCAGTATTGTTCACGCTTTTCTAGAGGCTCACAGTGCCCTCACAGGGGATGGTGGCAGAGAGGGATTCAATAGGATAAAAGACTTACTTCTCTTTTAACACACACAGAGCTGAAATTTGGAGCTAATATACAGAGTAGAAAACATATATAGTCAGTTATTTCCAGAGCTAAAGCAAATCCTTCCCACTGCAATAACCTGTCCCACGTTGAAGTGACCCTCCCCTTGAGTATGCAGCCCTGAATTTATAGATATCTCCTTTATTGAGTGAAGGAGGCATCTCCTTATCTGCTGAATCAAAACACAAATTTCACGTGAGTTAAAAGAGCACACCAAGTTAGCTGTGGTCATTTTCGAGCAGCACAACAGCTCCCTGTAAAAGATATTCTGTGGTAGACAGGAGGGCTGCAGAGAGGGAGCACAGAAAGATGCTGCACTGTAAATCACAGCAACACTTACTGCAAAACAGAAATTTAAGTTGGGGAAAACTTGAGCTGCTCCTGTATCAATTTCTCTTCGGGTTACACAATTTAGGCTTTTATTTGTTCTTAATTTAAACAAGAAATAAATGTTTACTTGGACAGGAGTGTAGGTTATGCAGAGAGATTGCATTAATCATCTGTGTACACCTTTTGTTAATAATTATCTTCAGTTTATAAAACCCTTCAGAGAAACCAAGGAAAATAGCCCAATTCAGCTTTCTGAAAACAACATTTTTTAAAGGCCTCACCTCAGACATGGCAACAATGAATCTGCTACTTAAGGGATATCTTGCCATTAATTTTTGCTTTATTTTAGTTTATGATCTTTTTTTCTCACTTCTTTTCTTTCCACCTGAAAGCACACACTCAGTAAAGTCTGAACTAAAGTAGGAGCCATTGCCACTTGAATTTCTTACTTCCCATATTTTTTCATGCCCCTTTCCAGGGGGCAGAGAATGCCCAAGTCTCAGTGAATCTTCATGAATAATGTAGAATCCACTCTTTGATCCAGATCCCCACCATTATCCCAGACAGCTCAACTAAACCTTCACCAAGCAAAGCAGCTTAATCCAGAGTTTTCCACTGTGCTCCTGCCCCTCAGGCTATGCCCTTCCTGCTTCCCACCACAGCAGAATCAACTCAGAGTCCAGACAGGAATTTCTATTTTTCTCAAAGCAGAGCAAGAATGAACAATATCATTAAAATAGGAACTAGTCCATTAAAGGTAATTAGGGAGTAATTTCTCTGATTCTCCTCTTCCACTGGTCCCCCCCTTCTAAATGTGAAAGGCTTCGTTTCTTCTCTACCATGAAGGGAGAATAGAAGAGGCACTAATCCAGAAATTCCAACAAATCCCACAACCAGAGCTTTTTGAAGAGCTCTCCTCTTTGTATGGACAGCCTTGCTATTCTTCACAAAATGGAAGATATCACCATGAAGCACGGTGTAAAGAACTGAAAGGTCAAAGTAGTAAAGAATTTTATTTTCTATAATGTATTTCTCATTATATTTCCAATACTGCTTCTCCTGACAAGAGCTATTCTGAGCATACTGGGCAACAAAATAGAAATTCTACCTCCTGACAATTGTTCTGTCAAAAAACTGGAAATGAGAAACGATGCTCTGAGCCACAGTCCATCTTCCTGAATCTCCCTTCATCTCCCCATGAAGGGTACAAAGACCAGGTTTTCTCCAAGTGTGCCCTTTCCTCTTGGCTTCTGCATGGCAGCCATGTATTTGGGAACCTATCCAAAATTCAGAAATCCTTTTACTGTTTTATTTTTATTTTCTGGGGTTATTCTACCTTATCTATCCAGATATGCAAAACCACTGCTGTAAACTTCAGGATCTCCTAATAAGTGAATTCATCTTAGGGTAAAAGACTCATACATTTTTATTTCTACTTGTATGATCTTGCATTTAATTTCTCTTCTTGCCTTCTGATAATTAATTGCTTGGGAGTGTGGAGAGCAGAGGGAAAGGTGAGGAGAAAAGCCAGGAATTGTGCCAACCTCAGGTTTGAAAAAGTAGCTTTCTTCTCTATTTTGGCAGCAAAATTTCACATTAGTTGTTTTGAATTCCTTAACTGTAGCTGTTACTACATTTTGTTTACAGGGGGAAATTGTCAGAGTATGCAAAAGTAATTCCAAAGATAAAAAGCAGGAATGGTTTAGCCTCTGTGTTCTGGATTTTCATAGGTCTGTTGGCAGTCTCTGTAATTGAAGCAGCAGATTCATAGCTCAGCACCACAAAATACATGATGGGCTGTAACTACAGAAGTTTG
>PYHW01009643.1:1538240-1573971 GCA_013186435.1 Turdus rufiventris | reverse complement strand
GCTTATCTCTCCATTCTCTACTGCCCCCACTCTGTATCTCAACAAAACCTGTCCAGGCTTGAAAACACCTTTGGCTTAGCATCCAAAGCCTTTGTAGACAGAAATACAATAGAAATGAATGTCACTAAAAGGCAGCCTTCAAAGTGACACCTCCATCGAGGCAGAACTGAGCCTCATCCCATCAGCTGGCCACCTTTCATCTACACCTCCAAAACCTTACAGGCAGCACAGATTGGCCCAGTTCCACAATTATTGCTCACACACAATAGACTGGCTGAGAAGGGGAAGAAAATCAGAGAAACAACCATTGTAACTGGCAGGTGACACCCTTTCTGCAGATCTGAGTAGTTTAATCCATAGTGTCATATTTATTCATGTTGAAGCTTTTGTATGGTCACTTCTTGGTGCACTCTCAACTAAATGTTAAGAGAAAGAAAAAATACCAAGCTTTACTTTTTTGTTAGAGAAAAGGGGGACAAGAGGTTAATACTGAGCTGGTATTGTTCACCTTTCTCTTCTAGGACCATCTTTCATAACAAATAAGTCATTTCTTGTCCCCTCACTAACTGCTGTACACTGACTCAGTGTAATCATAGCATTTCCTCATAGCAGTTCTTCAAAGCCTGGCAAACTGGATTCCCCAACAAACACCTATATGACATAGGCTTCACTCCAGCTGCCTTCCCAAGAGCTCTTGGCATAAAAATTGCATCTGAACTACCCCTATTTTAATTGCCAGAATACTCCTGCACCATTAATTTGCCTAAGTCTTTTTGAGACATACTTAACTCTGGAGAAAACAAAGCAAAAAATATTTTCTATATTTCTGCTTAAAATATATTTTACTTTAGAACATCCACTCATATGTAAACTCCATGCCATCCTGCTCTTTGTTTTCTTTTAGTTTAGAAGAAAGTTTTCTTAGGTGCATTTTTCAACCAATTTAAGGAAACACATGAAAAAAGAAAGAGCAAAAAAACCCAAATCTTGATTTTTACCAATATCCACAATAAGACTTTCCCTCCTTGTTAACACTGTGGAATATTATTCACAAAGCAATTTGACATCTGTATGCACTTAAGCTGTGAACATCTCAACATTTCCTTTTTAAATTCCTCAGGAGGTAATGGTCAGGCTTAAATGCTAAAGAAGAGGAAGATAAATTTCTGAATGGGACCTCTGAGAGAGATTACAGCACTTTTCACTGTTACATTAAGTTTTCTCCAGGCAATTAAAAAAAAAAGCCAAAGGTAAAGGAGACCTCTGAGTCTCTTACGCTGCTCATTTAGGTCAGAAAACTTTGTAGTGCTTAAATATTTCAAACTAATTCCTCCAGAAAAACCTTGAACAAGAAGTATTTAATTTTTTTTTGGTAGAACTCTCAAAAATCAAAGTTTGGATGAACCAATCTGAGCTGTAGACATGAAGAAGTGGTACATTAGTACAGTGAGAGACTGATCACACTATATTTGTAAGTGCAATCATTTCTTATAATTTCTTCTAATAATTAATTTTTTAATATTTTTTTCTATATTTGTAAGTGATTTAATTTCTTATAATTAATGCATTCTTCATTAAATTGCTTATACCAGAGAATCAATCTATTCAGACCTGGATGAGCACACAATACCCTTCAATAGATACTTGTTGGGTGTGCTTAAAGCTTGAACTATTTGAATTCTGTTCTCACAGACAGCTTCAGCTCCTTATTCAGGTTGGGTTTTCTACATATAAGAAGCACCATTTCATCAGATTATCAGCCATGTTTCATTATATATCCAATGGGAAATGAAACAACAACCAAAATCAGACATTTTATAGATGAAAGTAAATTCAGCAATTCCCCATTTTGAAGTGAATTATGTTTGTACATTTAAATAGCTACATCTACTGTTACTTCTAATACGTGGGTAAGAAAAATTCAGCTTTATGTTCTCTTGGAAGGAGGCAGGGGTGAAAGTCCAGGAGCAGCTTCAATCTCTGTCATGAACCATCAAGAAAATGCTGGACCTTATGGTATAAGCCACCTCTTCTGCCAAAGTGACTCCACCAGCAGGCAGCTGTAACCAGGAGCACCACAAATTTATTTATCATGCCATACAAGCTGCATGGGAGGAAAAGGAAGTAATCATTATGTTTACAGTCAGCACAGCAGTGCAGAAAGAAATACCTGCACAGTCTGTGTGATTTAACTGTGCTTACTCCAGAAGCTCCTCCAGTGAAATAATCATTGCCTAATCCCAGCAGGTAGCTGCAGAGGCACTGATGGCACTGATCATTGGTTTTATGTGACTATCAAGCAATTCATTTTGGTTTGAACAGAAAACCATCCACCCTCCTTTGTGTGTTGGCTTTGGTTATGCCCATTACCAACATCTAAATTGCTTGCATGGCTTTTGTCATAAATTTCATCACAATCTTGTGCTCATGGCATCATTTTTGCTGTTAACATCATTGCATCTTAGTGAATTATAAATGGCAAAAGAGGTTTCTTTTAGAGTACAAGTCAGGATTTCTAATGCAAAATTGTTGTCATTTTCTCAAAACCTCCCTAATGTAACAAGCAATTTTTAACTCTGCTTTTAAAATGAGGAAAACCATTTGTAGCCTCCAAACGATACCTCCAGTCCCACTGCCTGCCCAGTGGGACTATTCCACTAGGTATATTTCAGTAGTTTTAAGTTTTAAGAATCTAAATCAAATCATTTAAGTTGGAAAAAGCCTCTAAGGTCACCAGCCCAACAATTCAGCACTGCCATCTTCATCTTTAAGCCATGTCACCAAGTGCCACATCTAGATGTTTTTTGAACACTCCCAGGGAGGCTGACTTGACCATTTCCCTGGGCAGCCTGTTCCAATTCTTGACACCACTTCCTGTGAAGAAATTTCTCTTAATATCCAATCTAAACCTCTCTGGTGCAATTTGAGGCCATTTCTTGTTGTCCTATCACAAACTTCACTTGGTTACAGCTTTCCATTCCTCTCCCCCAAGCCTCCTTTTCTCCAGACTGAACACCCCCACCTCTCTCAGCCACTCCTCATCCATCATGTGCCCCAGACCCTTCCCCAGCTCCAGAACCTCTTTTTTAAGGCAAAGGGCCCAAAATTCAACACAGAATTTGAGGTTTCAAAACCAATCAACACCACAGAAATTCCTCAACCGCTCTGTACACAGAGAGGCATCTTCTCATCCTGGTGTACCCATTCCTGAGGCTGCTCCAGTGCAAGTGTCCATCCCAGCTGTTCACTGGTTTGCCAGACACCTTCCCCACCTAGCATACGACTACACCAAGTTTTTAATGACCACACACATTGGCAGTGAAGAGGACAAATCAGCCCAAATACAGATAGCAAAATCCCCAGTATGAAACAGAGTCACAAAGAGCTGAGTTCTTTTGCAGGCTTAGAGTTTGTCATTTGACATTTTTTGTACTATGGAAATGCTCCACACCTCTGCTAGACAACATCTCCACCTCCACCATGTTAACATCATGACATGTGCCATAGTGTGGTACCTGCATCATTCCAGTGCTGGAAAGATCAGCAGCTCAGCAAACTCTAGCTTTTTATTTCTCATTTGCATCTTTTTTTTACAAGAAATAGAAATCCTCCCTGGGGAAAGGGGATTCATTACAATATTTCTCCTTTTCCTCTTTCAGGTATGGGTCACTGGAGGCAGACAGAGGTTAGACTGGGCTAACAAAAAGATGCAGAATATGTAGAGTGTCTCATTTTCAACCTTTGCCCTGCTCCGAGCTAATATGAAAACTGTAAGTAATTTTTTAAAACTTAGAAAAGATTATGCCGAAGGCATCTCTAATCAACTCACTGGTGAGGCACATATAATTCTGCTGAGTCCTACGTGGCAAATAAATTATGTAGAATTTTAATACAGCAATTACCACCTGCCAATGCAAGACAATGATTAGCTAATGAATCATTTAAGATGCATGTGTAAGTGCATCAATGAGGGTGAGAAGTTGCAAGCTACAGGAGAAGAGCCAGAAGAATGAAGTGTTTGCCAGATGAACTATTCCTCAATGCTTCAAGGAGGGTAAAAATAGAGTGTATTCACTACAAAGCTTCAGCATCAGAGAATAGTGGCACAAGAAAAACAAGAAAAAGAGCCCCCAATAAATATAAGAACTCTTAGCCTTAAAGTGAATCCAGTAGTCTGACAAATAGACTGGCACATGTTTGGGGAGACAAAACATTAATAACCAAAGAAACAAACACAGGGAAAAGTGGAGACTTTTGGAGTGCATGAGTAATTCAGGAAAAAGAGAAACTGTCGCAGCAGAGACAGAGAAGACACCTTGCTTTCATGCAGCAATAGCCAATCGTTATTGCTCACAGCTCATATTTATATGGCTGTCTAAAAGCATTGCGTTTAATTTTAATTGTTCAGTAACTCATTACTACCCAGTTCATTGTGCGTGCTTCCCAAAGACTCTACTCCCAACGATGTTTACATTCTTTTTCATGGGTACAAACTAATTCTCAAGGGTACAGAATCTTTTTCTCACGGGTAATTATCAGGCCAGCTGTTAGCCATACTTAGCTGAAGTGGCAGGCCTAACCCATGGTTTTACAAGGCCTTTTTTTTTTTTTTTTTGGTAAGTTTTACCTATTTCCAACAAGGAATTTGAAAATATCATCATTTTCCTTTCCTTTCCTCTATTTGTCTTTCTGACCTGTCTCTTATCTCCTCAGGTTTTAAGGCATATCCATTTAATCTTTCTGGATTGCCATTGCAAACAAAGAAAGGCCAACATTTTCAAGCGAGCTTTGAATGTTGAACCTGTGAATGTTCATATTCTCCATTTTCAGCTCCTCAGGCTGCTGCTTCTGGTTTTATGACCATTCTGAATTTCCCAAAAAACATATAATTATCTGTCAACATTTAAGTTTAGATGACTAAACTTCAGCATGTCGTGTAGACTAAAATTCATTATGTTCAACTATAGATTGTATTTGTTAAACAGATAGCAGAGAAAAGGGCATTTTGGGCACCACAGCCATTTGACATTTTTCACATATCTACTTTTATAATGAAATCAGTTGTGCCCCAGACATCCATCCCTTTTTTTCCCAATGCTTGCAAATGGAGTCTAGTCATTTATTCACATGGAAACACTCAACACAGGACACGTTTCAATGCAAAACCAGCACAAAATGGCATCTTATTCCCTTTTTTTTTTTTTAAATACAAACAGTCCAGTACCATTTAGCTTCAAGCAAGGCCCACTAACACACGTTTTATAGTGACTAATTGCTGCCAGGATGCTTTCAGATATATAGTTGAGTTTCAGTTATATTTTACATGTCTAGGCAGAAAAGGTTATTATTCATAACAATAAAAAAAATAATCAACAATAAAAAGTAGAGAAATGCTTATTGAAATGCAGAATTGGATTTTAAAAACCTGGTACAAAGCTTGAATTTCAGTATCCCTGGGTAGTTAAGGGTGAACAATTTTTTTCATTTTTTAAGAATCTTGACTGCTTGTTAACTTCACAGCTATAGATCATTACACTCCATCTCTAAAATAATACTTTATGAAAACACAGGTTAGTTTACAAGACCTCACATGAAAAGGTTTCAGTAAAGAATAAAAAAAATCTTCAGAAAATAGTAGAGCTCCAAACTTACCTGCTATAAAAGTCCCTATAAATAAATACTGAAAAGTAACATATCACCCTCTAACAGGATACAATCAAAATCTTTCAAATGAAAAAAAGGTCGCTTAACCGTTTGAGAAAGGAACTGCTTTCACATTTGGTTGTGATTTCAAAGGAAAACATTTTGCAGTTTGTGACTTTCTACAGAAAACTGTTTTGCTGATGTTCTCTCTCTGATATTTGTGAGATTCATTTCTATTTCCTTTAGGCACTAATGTGTGTAGGATCAATTGTTATTAAGAAAGACTTCCCTGAGGATCATTATTGAAGATCTTTATTTTTGGGATTTTTTTTTAAAGTGCCTGACATTTGAGGTTAAAATTTAATAACTGGCAAGCAGAACACAGTACTCTGCATTCATTTCCTCTGCTTAAGTGTGTATCCATTTTCCAGGAATATATTTTGGATGTGACTTCATGGGAAATCAGACTGCAGGTACTTTGGGAGTGTCTCCAATCTGTAACAAATTCATTGGAAGTTAAAATGACTTCAGAACTTCATGGATCTTGCAGTTAATGTTGATGCTTTGCTCAGAAAATGAACTTTGCACCAGCAGTTTCCAAATCAAGTCTTGATCATGCTGCACAAAGCGCTACATCTATGGCAACTGCAGTCCTGTAAACTTATCCTTGGCCATCAGAACTCAAACACAAAGCCATGGATTGTGCTCCCGGAACACCACCAAAAAGACAAGGACTGAACATGCTTGCTGTGTCCTGAGGAAGGACACAGTCATCCTCATCAAGGTCTGACATCACACATCACAAAATGCCCGACCCTTCAGATGCCCACTAGGATTGACCACTGTGTGTAAGGATTGAATTTCAAGAGGTAATGAGAAATGAGGGGGAAGAATGGGATGAACTGGAGAAAAGGAAAATGCATTGAACTTCCTGCCTATAGCCCACGTGCTTCACTCCTTCAGCTATTAAATACCATAGCTAAGTATAACATTTGTTCTGGAAGAAATCCTCGCCTGGCAAGAGCAGTAATTTTACTTCTTTATAGTTCTCATGAGCTTATAATTATCTGAGCTACAGCAAGCTAACTCCTGCCCTACAACACAAGGCACCCAACATGTCAGTGCTCAGCAAAACACTCTGGGTTAGGAACATTGTACACAAATAAATGCATAGTCCTGTAACAGGTTTATCTCATCTAATTTAGAATTAATCAGATATTACGCATTTGTTTTGCTTCTGCAAGCATCGTGGTGGGAGGGGAATTTAAAGAATATCTTCTATGGAAAATTAAGGTCATTAAAAACCTCAAAATTCTTTTAGACAAAAAATTTCACAGCTGTTTCACACCTGGGATTTTCTTTCTTACATGAACCATACATGATAGAATAGTTTTCTTAAAAGTAAGTAAATCAATTATTCTTACCTATATTTATGTATGCTCCTCTGCATTTCTTTAAAATGTGGATGATCAGCCTAGGATGTAGTTCAATATGTGCAACTTATGGACCATATTTTATAATAGGATCCATTCAAACTCAGGAAGCTTTAAAAATAAAAATAAAAAAAAATCTCTTTCTGTTACTTCTATCTTAATTTCCTGAACTTACCCCATAGTAGATGAGCAGCTATAAAATATAGCAGGGGACAATTGGAAATTTTTTATAATTTTAATAGGAAATATGCCACAGCAAGTCAAGCATTAAGCTCTTCATGGATTTTCTTTTATTTTAAGTAATTCCCTTGCTCTGGAGTACACAGATGATTTTGGGTTTAGTAAAAAGAGCAATTAATTTGGCTGTTTGAATCACTGAAGACATATTATCAAATTTGGTGATTTTTAAATTATTTATGTATCATTTATTGCCCTTCAACACCTTCAAACAGAATTCAAACAATTTAACATTTTATTTTTAACAGACAGGAGCAAAGTCACTGCCTAATCAGGACTACATAGATATAAACATCTGAGTGAAAAATTTCCAAAACAGGGTTAATTTAGTTGAAGGCTGGTCAGAGTTTTGACACACCTCTCCTTTTACCAATATGTCCTTAATAAGGCACATATCAAGACTGCCTCCTGGACAATACATTTGCGAGTTGGGCAGGATATCTGCATGCAGAGAAAGCTCCCAGGCACTGAGTGACAGCAGGTATTGCAGCCACTCATCCTTAAAGAAAACACATTTTCAGTTAATACCTCTGCTAACAGGAATTTCCAAAATCTGTATTATAATGGCTTCAACATGCCTTATTGATCTATTTTATTTCTTTATTGGAACATGGTTAGAAGAAGCTGGTATGTTTTATATAAAGACCTGATCTTCCCCTAGGCTTGGCAAAATCTCAAGCACAGCTGAAAGTCTGGATGTCATGTTAAAATAGAGTTTGAAAAGGGTTTTGAAAAATCATTCTCTGGCTAAAGGTCACTGAATACTGTTTAAAATAGATAAAGGGACTGGGAATTAAGATTATTCACCTTTGGCTGTTTTCCTGCTTCACAGAATGTGAGGACAATTAATAATGCCAAGAACTTATAGTATTTATTGATGCAAAGTGCTTAGCTGAAGTCCCCTTTTTATTCCCAAGACACCACAACAGACTGAACAGGTTTGCTGTTCTGCCTGCACAGGATATCACCTTGTTCTTTCATGACTTTTGAAAGCACTACATTCACAACTTCTTTCCTGAAAAAGACAAACACAGTCCAAATTCCTCCTGCTTAATTATCTTGGAATCATTGAATAGTTTGGGTTAGAAGGGCGCTTTAAAGGTCACCTGGTCCAACTTCAGCTGAGACACTTTTCACTGTCCCAGGTAGCTCAGTGACCCATCCAACCTGGCACTGAACACTTCCAGGGATGGAGCACCCACAGCTTCCCTGGGCAACCTGGGTCAGTGTTTTACATCATGAAAATGCTTTCCAAATATCAAATCTAAACCTGTCCTCTTTCACAGCCCAGAGTTGGTTGGCTCTGTGCACACTGCCTGGGTCTCACACTCCTGTATGTGCTTGCTGGAGAAAGAGAGGCAGGATCTGCAGAATTCAATGTTATTGCAATGCTTCCCTGAGGCACACCCTCAGAATAAGAGATCAGAATGAGAAAAAGGATGGAGCACAAGAAATAACAAAGCTTAAAAAGGTGATAACGAAAGCATTTGGTTGACAAATTCACTCACAGCCCCTCAGTAACCATTCTTACCAAGGAAGCTGAAAAACTATAAAGCTGAATGTATGAAAATGGAAGCTGGGGAAGACTGTCTAGGAGAAAAGGGGTCAGAGTAACCAGGAACTTCAGGACTTTGGAATTGCAATGCCTCCCCTTTTCCCCACTCTCCTTCCAAGGTTGTGGATTTAAATCCCTTGGTATGTGTGATTAGACACATTGGGACATGCTGTGTAGCAGGGGCTATGTGGGAAAGAGCCTTGTAGCAGCCTGCCAAGTCTGGCCTTTTCTGTCCCAGACCCCATGCAAGCCCACAGGAGACACCAGATGTTTCCTATCTCCATCAAACAATCTGAACTGAGCAAGAAAGAGATAATTTAATTGGAAGGATGCAGGTAAGGAAGGCAGTGGAAGAAGTAAGAGCACACCTAACACCACACCTGATTAATTCACTGTCTAGCACTCACTTCAGAGAGACAGAAACAGATTGAATATCTGATGAGCTTTAGTCACAACTTTGTACTAAATAAAAAACCAGAGCACTAAAATAAAATTTGGCACAAACCAATGCCAACTCCTACGTTAAATTAACATTTTCCTGTGCTACAATAACCTCATCAGATCTTTCTTATGCTAGAAGCCAAATGATTCAATGAATTTGGGATAAATAAATAAACTACTTAATAGTTTTAATTAACTGACAACAAACAATCCCTTGTTCATTTAGGGGCTCTGCAAAAGAAAGTGAGCAAATGAAATGAGAAGTGGAACATTTCTTTCAGAAAACTCGCATAGACACCATAGTTGAACCCAGTACATAGTCTAGATAAAATCCTGAATTACATAAACAGATAAATTTCATCGCGAAAATCAATTTCTATCTTACTTGAATTTAGGAAGTTGGTCAAGAAAAATACAAGCATAATTTACAAATGTTAGCAACTTCTTTACCAATGAAGACATTGGTTGTGACTGAAATTTCTCAGACACTGGCAAGACTTTTCAGATGATCAGGATTCCTCAGCCAGTAATTTGCCAGACATCAGGAAATCACTCATTTATCATTTCTGATAAAACAACATAGAGACTCCAATAGATAAAAGCAAGCCACCAACCAAACTCAAATGGTAATTTTCTTCAGTTAACTATTTTGCACACAGTGTGCAGGACTGACAGCAAATTTTTGTCCATGACAGCTGACCCTTAGACTGAGAACAGCTGGGGTACCCCAAAGCTGGATGAACCAGACCAACCTTGTAGCCTTGTGGCCATGTGTCAAGCAAAGCTGGAACCTTTGATCCTGTAAACTCTCAGTCTGCCTGAGAACAACTCTCAGTCCAGGAAGGACATTTTAATGAGGGGTAACCTGTGACCACAGGGCTCTGCCAGACATGCAGCAGAGGGAAATTAGACAGCTGGAGCTGCTGCCCCTCCCTGCCTTCCTCCCCCACCTACCTAACAGGTGTTGCTGCCCCCAAGGCAGGGATGTCTGATCCACTCATGGATCAACTCCTAACTCATCCTACTTTAGCATATTGAGGTAACCTGACATCAGAGTTAGCTGACAAAGCCGGTATGGAGCACACATAGGCAGGAACAGCTCCAGTGATGCTAATTTGTCCTCTTCAGTCCTTCCAAAGCCTGAGCTGACAGCTGAAAGAGCAGAATGGCAGTGGCTCATCCTGGAAGCAAGCCCCAGCAGAGTGGGGTGGTTTGGCTCTATCTACCTGCAGATTTCCTCCAGGCTTCAAACAGGTCAGCAGTTTGGGGGAGAATCCACAAGTGCAGGGTGATTTTAGCTCCACAAAGATGCTCAGCCCTTCCTTTAAGCACAAACTCAGCCCTAAGTATGTGTCCTTTCATGCCATAATTCAGTGGTTTTGGTGGGTTTCTAAGCTAATCAGAAATAATAAATGTAATGCTTACTAATCAATATCCACATAACACCTAGAGGTCCAATAAGCATCTTCTAAATAAGTTGGTTTTGCATAATATTTCAACTATGAATTCACAGATTATTTAAATTATTATGAGGCTATTTAAATAACTGCTTCAATAGGGAGGTTATTTTTTAATTTGCATTTGTGAGTATATATGTGAGGTCTTCTTTGTGCGTGCAAGACTTTGGGCAAAGTTTGCATGATAACATGCAAAGTTTCCTCTGCCTGTATTGACTAGGAGTGCCTGCTTCAGCACAGAACCTTCTTTTAGTCTTTCCTTTCTAATCATTGCCCTCAGGACTATATTTTCATAAGTAGCTCCCTTCAGAAGCCAGCCTGGACAGGATACTGCCAGAAAACTAGACAGTAACACAATGTAATTAAATTGGCACTCAGGGTGCTTTATATTTAAATCTAATGGACAAACTGAAAACATAAGATCAGGGCGTGTGGATCTAACAGTGTCCATATAAATCCTAAATGGATCCAACATCAATGTGAAGATATACCAAATGAACAGCAATGTATAGAAAACAGCTAAAGAAGCAGTGCTTCACCTCTGGAAAAGTTTTCCGGAGTGAGCTTTGCAACTTGTTCTCTGAGCCCCAGTGTTGTGTTTGCATGGCCAGGGTTTGGGAGCAGGGGCTGTGAGAAGGTGCAGAGGCTTTCCCCATGTCTGACAGAACCAGTGCCTGCTGGCTCCAGGATAAACACACCACTGGACAAAGCAAAACCCATCAGATATGGTGGGAGAAGAGAGGAGTAAGATGAGAGGAACAGCTCTGCAGACACCAAGGTCAGAGGGAAGGAGGGGCAGGAGGTGCTGCAGGTGCCAGAGCTGGGATTCCCTCCCGTGGTGCAGCCATGGAGAAGCAGCTGTGTCCCATGGATGTCCCCAGGGATGCAGAGATCCACTCTGGAGGAGACCAGGCTGAAGCAGGTGGGTACCAAAGGATGCTGGTGACCCCATGGGAAGCCTGTGTTGGAGCAGGTTTCTGGCAGGGATCATCAGATTTCATTGGAAAGATGAGCAGACATCAAAAGTCAGAGCATGGACTAGAGTGAACAAGAAACACTGTCTTCCTTTAGACAGGTTCAATATTAAGTTCCAAATGTTTATTGCCACTTCTAGTGATCACATGCCAGAGCTTTCAATAAATCATTATAATGCAGTGTTTGCTGGAAAGTGGCAAGAGTAAATGAGTGAAAATATGTCCAAAGAGAACATTCAATATTCATAACCCTTCGCCTATCTAGGGATTGCTAGAAGAGCAAAATAAGAATTTTTTTCCCATTTTCCATCTAAGAAAAGACTCACAAAAGATTTCAAACAAAGCTCAGGGGAAGCATTAGGAAAGGAACATCATCCAGCAGAGCTAGGATAATCCTGCAATTATTATTCTGATCTGGAATTCCCAGAAGGCTGACAGTTACCTTTCAAGACACACTATTGAATCAAGTAGTCATCTGTTTCCTATAGGAAAAAAAAAAGTAAACCTCAACAAGCTTCCTTAGATGCAATGACACAAGAAAATGTCTAGCTGTCATCCCCAAACGTTTCTCCAGAGAAAGCTTTTTTTGTGTCTGATCCCTTCTTGGATCAAGCAGGGGTTTGTGCTGGTTGGTTGATTGGTTATGGGCTCCTGCTCCCACTTTGTTTCTCCTATATCATGGATTATCCTTGCGTGTCATTCTGATGCAAACCACAGCACTATGCCAAAGCTCAGCATTTCAGGGATCTGCCTTTAGCCATAATTATATGCTCACCTTTGTGCTCTCCACTTCCAAGGGCAGCAGCTGCTATAAATTACCACAGGTAGAAAAAACAACGAGTCACAAAACAGCAGCAGCATTCTTGAAGGGGCACTGAACAACATACGAGTCTGCCCACTGACATTTTCTTCCTGTATAACCCAGACCAGGAGGCAAAAGCAGGGGCTGGCTGACAAGAGAGCATACAGGGAAAAGGTTTCCATGAATAATGCAAGAGCAGAGCAGTGTGTGGACAGGTAGGGTAGGAAAAACACACCAAGATGTCCAGTAGGTTATAGGAGTCATGCAAGAAAGGACCAAATTATGGCCATAGAAATTATTTTCTAAAAAAAAAAAAAAATAAAAAAAATGCACCCTTCTGAATGCTCAGTAACTTCTGCTCCTTGTGTACGTACTTCCTTCAGACATAGAAAATACAGATCTACTGATGTTTTTACACACTGATAGAAAAGATAAAAGAATCAGAAGAGGCCGTGATTTTGCTCAAGATTGTTTTACACAATAGTCACCCTGAATCAGCTGGGACTCCTGCCAACCTCACACCTTGAATTCTCTTTGAAAAGCAAATAAAGAAACTTTGCATAAGTGAATGATTGAAGAGGAAGACCAGATTGTTTGTATCACGCCTTCTTTTGTTAAGGTGATTTCCAAATGAAAGGTGGACTCACAACTGAGTGATCAGAAGAGCACCAGTTTATCTGAAAGATTATCTCAATTTATAACACACAAACAGCGAGAAGGAGGTTTCTGTTCCTGTAATCCACTAAGCAGGAAGAGCATCTGTCCTCCCAGCACACAGAGAAGATTAAATTGTTAGCTGTCATGGATGAAATGAAAGGGAGAAGTCATTTCTGTGCCTCCAGTTGTACAGGTTCAGTTCCAGAACACAGTCTTGTCAATTCCTGGCCTTATAAATTCATCAGTCAGCCTTCACCCCTCCTGAAACAATCCCTTTCCTCAAATGCGTTTTAAAAACAATTTTTTCCTCTGATATATCCCTTTTTATTGTGTTGTCCAGGCACTAGGGAGGAATTAAGCTTATATTTTCAGGCTTTTCCATGCAAAAGAGATGAACCATGATATCTAAAACACATCCTTCTTTTTCTAATAAAAAATTGGGGTCTTCCCTCCAGAAGCTGCAAAAGTTTATGATGAAATCTTGGCACTGGTTGACAGCTCATAAAATTCTCTGAGTGATGGAGAGAAAGAAACCAGTGGTGGAAACTACTTTTGACACAAGATGTCATTAAAAATGACACTTACAATAAGCATTAATTAACTTATAGTTTTTCTAAGTTCTTATATGAATCCATGTTTGAAGCACAAGAAGTTGGTTATTCTATAGGACAGAAAAACATGGAGGACTTAAAAGAATCACATTCTTAAGGGAGTTTGGCATAAGCCAGTCAGAACCAGCCACAACAGATTTTAGTACCATTCAAAACCTCTAAATTCAGCATGAACTATTGGGCTCATTGCTGGCACAAAGAGTAAATCTCTGTGGCCTGAAATATTGGTTTTATAAGTACAAAAATACTGATTAATAGTCATCATTTAGATTAGCTCAGGAAGATTCAGTGCTGAGACACTATTTCTTCAGTATTGTCTGATTTATCCTTCCTTTAAAAACAAAAAAAAAAAGTAATTCTATAGTTTATTTCTCAAAAATTAACAAGCAAGGAAGCTTTGATTTCCCTTAATTAAAAGTAAAATGTACAGAGCAGCCCTGTTCTGTTCATCTTAACTCACTAGAAAATTTCAGCCATCCCAACCCAATTCCATTTTGTGGCTACAGTTCATATCTGAACTCCTGAAATTCTCAGAAATTCTACTTTGTAGCTGAGAAAACACAAAATAATGAAGAAAATCTGGCCAACAGAAACACATAAAAATTGAACTTGTAGGATTCTACTTTTTATGCTATTTTACATATTTTATTTTTATGCATTAATGTGTTTGTACATGTGCCAGCAGTGGTGCTTCATCAAGAAACAGCATAAGCCAAGGCAGCTGTGTTTGAAAATCTCAATTTCAAATTAAATTCTAAGGGAAACTTTTGCTTTACCTGTGTATTTGGATTATCTCACTTCCTCCAAAACCAGTGTTTTAAGTTCACTCCTCTACTCCGCTTTCCTGTATCAGTGCAAGCAAGCAGTTTGTGAAATGTCAGTTACCATACAGCAATGCATCATTCCTCTGACAGGACAGATATACCTGTATCTGCTATCCCATATGCTCCTGGACTTTAAAGTTAGAATCAATGGGTAGAAACAGAACAGAGAATTGAGGGAGCTGTAAAAGAGAGAAGGAGAATCACATATTTCTATCATAGAAATCCCAGATTCCAGCAATCATAAAGGTATGCACAGAAAAGATAAAACAAAGTGGGAAAAAAATCAGAATAACCAGATGGAATGTTGTTGCTGAGAGCACCTAGCTTTATCAGTTGCCATTTGACTTTTTACCTTTTTTTTTTTTTTTCTTTTTTTTTTTTTTTTACAAGTGATGTATTATATTTACAATATATTCAGATTTTAGAGGGACAGGCTCCCTCCCAAATTTACTCAAGTTTTTTACCCTTGTCCTCCTGCAGGAAAGATGCCTTTCCTCCATAACTCTGTTTATTATTTTTCCTACATTTTTTAATTCAAAGTCATCTAAGCATGTCATTAAAATTCCATACCCCTATTTTTAAATGAAGGATGTATGCTATAATTTTTAAGAAGATTTGTATTAACTTTGTCCTATAGAATAATTTTATATGACTAGATATCTCACTGGCAATCTCCAAGATATCTTAAATTGCCTCTCTAAAAATGCACTTCAAACTGAGAAGGGTATACAGTTCATAAATTTTGAGCAGCTACTAAACTGTTATGCAAATGTCTTTGCAGAATGGGGAATTTAAACTATAAAGAAAGAGAACATTGATTTTATTCTCCTAGGAATTTGTTTTAGAAAACCCAACACATAATTAGATAATATTCAAGAACTGCATGTTATTCTAAGCTATTCAGAACCCAGGCTTCTCAGGGAATAGAAAAAACTTCACATTTGTTTTAATCTCCACTACAGCTTCTACTTGCTAATAATTTGCTATGAAGAAATGGAAATTAATTAAAGACAACCTTTAATACTGGGAGAGAAGAGAAGAAAATTTAACAAAAGGCAAGCATTCTGAAAGAACACTGAAAAGGGAAGAACAAAACTTTTCTTCTATTTTAATTTAATTTAAAAGTTCTTTGCTTTTTCCTTAAGAAAAAAAAAGTGAAAAAATACTTTGAAAAATTATAATATAGCTATTTATAATTAAACAGCCATCCAAAACCCCAATGTATTACTTAGTGATTTGCATTTCAGGTAGTGACTGTTTAGCTGGGGATTTATCACACCCTCCATCAACTTGCCTAAAATCAACAGTAGAATACATTTTACTGATTTGCCTGGAGTGAAAGGTTAACTCCAGACCAGTCTTTGCTGTGATCTCATTATAATTCCTGAAAGAAAAATCTAGAACGCCTTTCTTTCTGCAAAGGTGTTCCTCCCTGTCCTAGGACATCCACCTCCCACTGCTGTTCCCTGCTGGAATGTTTGGCACATGGGTGGTGACTCTATTGCCATGCACAGACCTGGCAGCAGTTCTCAATGCAGGGAAAGTGTTTCCTATACCTCTCCATCATGAAAAATCTGTTAGGAGATGTGCCCCACACCGTGAATTGGGTGATGTAGAAAACCAAGAAGTTTTAATGGAGGTTTGGGACGAAGTAAGAACCCACCCTAAAAATCTTTTAAAATAAAATCTCTATTTTAAAAGGCTGCTCATGGGGCTGTCCAGCTTGCTGTTTCAGCCTCATGAAATTCCCATTTCAATATCTTGCTCCAGCCTGCTCATTGCAACACACCCCCCAGTTCCTCTCTCCTGAAATATAAACCCAATTTTAGCATATGAAATAGCCCAGCTGTTTTATCTGTGCCAGGACTTGAGTCTATTTTCCAGCATTCAAACAGATCCTAATGAAGCCCCAGCCCTGTGGGCAACGAGACCCAAATGTGCCCATCAGAGCTGTCACTCACCTAGGCACTCAGCACACAGCATCCCCCAAGACAGGGCCAGGTCACCAAGGAATAGCACAGATCAGCCTACAAGTGCCAATTAGTGCTCAGATTCGAGCTGACTCAGTGTCAGCAAAGAGGCATAATCCTAAATCTTTGTGTACCAGCAATTTTCTGCTTTCTTGGGCCTAACCTGTAGCTATTACCATGCTTCACCATTAAAATCACTTTTTTTTCCCCTCAGTTCTGCTTCCTTAGGTTCCTGTCTTTTCTTACTTTTTGTCTTACAGGCTAATGATCTGTCAACTAATATTAAATTATTTGCTCTCCTAATTGCCTATTTTCAAATAACAGATTGTGGAGAAAGGTGGCTACCTTAGCACTTTCTCTGCACATTTCCAAAGAAGAAAGAATTGACACATTAGAAATGAAAGGCTCAGATCCCAACATAGCTCTAGTCCTACTGATAACATATATATATATATTTCATCCACAATATTAAAATATTTAACAAAATTTCTGCAGTATTTCTTTTCCCTTTCCCTTCTAGTTTCAGTTACTTTCATTCCAAAGCCTACGAGTTTCTCATTTTCAGATCAAACATTCAAAGCATCCTGAAAATTTAATACTGCCATAATTTTACATTTAAAAAAAAAAAAAAGGAAAAAAATATTATTGAATCCACTGATATTTTTTCCACCTTGTAAGAATTCTTCCTGTATGCCAATACCTAAAAGGAAATCCAAACCACAGACCAGGTTACCAGCTTGAGATGAGTTCAGCTGTGTGACACAGGGACTGCACGGATTATAAACTTTAGAAAATAAAACTTTCCAAAAGTTAAAGTGACTCTACTGATGAGATTCTCCCTGGAGAGTTTTAAATGAAGTTAGACATTAAACATGTAAACATATTATGTGTAGCATATTCATTTATGTCTAACATTTATTTATCAAGATAGGTAGAAAAATAAAGCACAAAAAAAAATCCCCTTAAGACAACCTTTAATAACAAATTTTTAAAATGCTAAAATAATTTTCATGTTAGAAAAATAGAAAACTTTAAACATATCACTTTAAATTCCCTTTTGTACAACAGTTAATTGCTAACAAAAATATCTTCATCTGTCAGCAATTAATAGTAAGCGAATGTAACTTCCCACAAACTTAATCACAAGATGCTTCATCTCTAACCTAACGACCTAATCAAAAGATGACAAACTCTTGCATTGCTCCCACCAGCCACTTTGTTCTTTAATCCATCAGGGTGACAAAGGATCACTGAATAACCATCTCTGCATTCCCAGTAGCACAGAACACTTTCCCAATCAAGGGAAGTGCTCTGTAATCACACTCCATGAGCAGTCTGAATCATGGGCTTATGATTCTTCCACAGTACCTACTGGCAGGGAAACTCTTAGTGAAAAATGAGCACTTTTTTAGGCAGTGCCTTGCTCACAGACTCACATTTTCCAGGGGGCTAACAATAAAACCAGATAACATTAATATTTCATACATTACCTATTAAACTCAGAAAAGCACATCCCATTCTCTTAGAAACTCCAAATTTGCTACAGTTACTGGGGGGGGGGGGCTCACAAAATCAGAGGTGCCAATGGATAAATATTTTCCTTGTTCATCTCCTCACACTCCCTTAATTAATTTAGGTTTTTGAGGGGTTTTTAATGGATTCCTTCCCTCCGTACAAGCATTCTAATCCATGTTCTACAGTTTTTGTGGATTGCCCCTTTAGAGCACATTTCCTTTAAAGAAGGAAAAACTTGAAGATATAGTTCCTCCAAACAGAGGCAGCTGCTGCTGCACAAAGGCAATGGATAATAATTATTTGAAAAATTTATTCCATTCCAGCCTCAGTGAATGAGATAAAATTTCCCTAGGTGTTCAGTGATTCCAGTACGAATTCGAGGTCACCGTGCTCTGCCCTTAAATTTCTGCAACACTTTTCCAAGTCACACCACCCCTTCCCTCTGAGCCAAAGCCAGATGCAATCCTGGTTTTACTGCCATGGCAAATAATAAAGGAGAGGCCATTAGTCTTTAATTTAAGGCTTATGACAGGGAAAATTTTAATGGAAGTTAAATTAACTATTGACATTTATCACAATAATTTGTTCCATAGCCTCTGACCTGCAAGACAATAGCAGGATAATAAAGACTTCAGGACATGACTGAGCTGGGAGAGGAATCCAAGTAAGCAGCCTGTCAAATATGAGACTTCTTGTTTTACAGACACAGAAAATCCAGTGGTGATTATTTTGTCTTGGAGATATATTCACACCCAAGCAATCCAAACCACATTCCTATCTGTTCACATTGTGAGTATATGCAAAATGAGGTCCTGAAAAGTCTTTTTGAAGGAAAAAGCTGAATTGCTACTGACCATTACAGCATACAAAACAGTCAGAATGATCTTTATGACAAAATTCTTAAAAACTTGCAAGTTCTAAGTTTAACTTCAAAAATACTTTACCATATGAAGGATTTATGTTTTAAACATTAGGCAGGGTATTATAAAGGAGATCTGAGATAATAAGAGACAGGGTTTTTTGACTTAATGGTTTATTCAAGTTATAGTGAGAAAAACTGGATTATTGCAGCTTTCCTTTCAAAATAATTTTTAACACTAGTTATTAAGAGCACATTGCAGGCAGGCAAGTCTATATTCATCTGGTGTAATTTCACTGTATTTTGCATCAGATAATTGTAAATGCATTTTTTTGGTATTAATAAAAGGATAATACCAGAGCATATAATTGCTAAAAGTCTCCACTACAGAATTTTGTAATTAAAATGCTGGTATCAACATGACAGAGCTTGTGCAGCCCAGGAGGAAAAATATGCTAATAAATACTCTCCATCTACCATACAACCCCTGTGGCTTTGCATTCCTGCAGGAAGCCTCATCCAGCAGCAGGAATCAACTCTGGACTTTATAACCAGATCCTTGCCCAAAACTGTTCTGAAGCTATGAGTGTAAATTGGCTTTAACATCACAGGGCAGGATAACTTCAGCATGTCAAGCCAAACATTAGCTGACTTTTTCACAAGAATATTTTCCCAAGTAAAGGAGGCAGAAGAGGCAGATTAGCACCAAATTCTGTGTTTATGCACTGAGCAGCATTTATTTAAATATACCTTTATTTTAAATAGACCTTAATTTATTTAAAAATACCTTTAAATACACCTTTTGCATATATGCCATCCTGTGGAGAGGGTGGGACAATGGAGCCAATCATATTGACCTTAAATTAAGTAGAATTTAGTCTGATTAAGAGAAAATTTGCCTCGTTAAAACTCAAAGCTTAGGTATTTTCAACACCAAGCAGTTGATCGTGGTTTCTCCCTTGAAGCCTCATTAATTGCTCATAAAATCTAACTTTTCTCCTGGCTTGTGTAACAGCTATTTTTCATGTGTGTCTGGTCTTTTTTATTACCTAAATCAAGCTGTTGGCAACGGCATTGTCCTGCCTTGGCAACCTCTATAGATTAAATAAATGTTGCATGAAAATATGGTTCTCTTTATCTGTTTTAAATTTGTTGCCTTTAATTTCAATATCTCTTTGTAC
Organism: Turdus rufiventris; assembly: GCA_013186435.1. NCBI lineage: Eukaryota > Metazoa > Chordata > Aves > Passeriformes > Turdidae > Turdus > Turdus rufiventris. The sequence continues at coordinate 1,553,812 of PYHW01009643.1, read as the reverse complement.
TTCTACAATGAGAAAGAGCAAAAAGCACTTGACTGAACTCCCCACCAGCTCATCTTTCACACAGCAGTAACATCTTTTATTTCATCCACATTCCTCAAGCAGGTCAGGCAAGCCTTAGAAATATCTCTGTTTGATGGCCCCACAGTCTCTAATAATTTCCATTTGTGAGGGTCATATTTACTTCTTTTCCACAATTTTTAACTATTTGTTCCTCTGCTGTGGTCTTTTTGAATCAGTTCCTAAAGTATTGGGGTGCTCATTTCTCTTATATATAGGTTGTCTTTTTTACCCTAATAAGGTAAAATGTAACCAATGATTACAGTTTCTCTGCCAAAAGTTATTTATCACTCTCAAGAGCCTGTTGGCTTTGGGGTTATAAAAAAAAGTGTTGTTTATCTAATGAAAGAGCAGCTTGTGTCATGGCAGCAGTTCTCAACTGAATTAATTTTTAAAAACCCAATACTTTCACAGTAGTTGCTGTTCTCTGTTAAAGACAATGTGATATTGTATTTACATTTAGCACACTGCTGCCCTTAAACCTGCTCCAGAGTTTAAGGCATGGCCTAAAAGATCAGTTAGGTGGGTCTAGCACTGAATTTCAGGGTGGAAATGGTATCAGCAGCAGCAGCTGCTCCTTGCCCTGACCACTGAATCCATGGCTGCTCAAGGCTGGTCTGTGTGGATCTGAAGTTCCTTGGCACTGCCAATTTTCAAAATACCAGAAGACTTTCTAAGCAATATTACAATAAAACTGTTACATACCAAAAAATTTTTTTTTTAATTTTAGAACAATTTTTTTTTAATTCCTCTCCTCAGGAGGGGATTTGGAAGGGGAAGTTATCTTGCATTTTTGAATCAGCCAATCCAGACACACAATCACATATCTTAGAGATCCCACAGCTGGAGATCAGATGTCACTTGTAAAAACAGAACCTTTTATATGGAAAAGGTTCTAACTAGTTTCTAACTATCTGCCAAGATATCACTGGGCTCTGTGACACTTCATTCTCAGAGACCCAACTCCACATAACAGGAAAATATAATATTTTATAAAAAGGAAGCTAAAGATGTTGATGTCATCGTACCGTTAGTACTCACGGCCCCTCCTCGCATCTACTTGCATAAGGCATTTCAAATACTTCTGTGAGAAATTATTTTGAAATATCATGGACTGGATTAGATTTGCAATAGGTGATGAAAATGAAAGGTAGAGGCCTAAAGAGAAGAAAATAAATTAAATTAGACACAGGTGCCCAGCACCTGCCTGAGGACTGAGGGCATGCATTATTGGGGCAGTGGACAGCTAGGCAACATCCAAACACCTTCAACAGGATGAGATGGGTGTGAGACTTACTGTACCAAAACCATTTCTCTCCTCTCCCACATCCTCACTTTGTTCAGGTTTCAGGGGCAGAAAATCAAGACACTTGGATTAGGAATGAGCCGTGGCTCCTGCACACTATGAGGAAACAGACTACAGAGTGCACCAGGGATGGTTTCAAGTATTTTTAGATACACTTCTTAACTCATAGAATATTCTTTTTTTTGTCCCCAGATTTAAAAAAGTGTGTTGGCCAGCTAGGAATGAAACAAAAGTTGTTTTGTGATTTCCTACCTGCTGACAGTTTCTTGGGTTTTTTCATAAATATTCATAAACCATTAAAGATCTCTTTATAGATCTAAGAGAGGAATTCTGGGATTTGTACATGAAAAACAGATTTGGACTCTACAGAAAACAGAAGAGACCTATCAGAGTGCTGTCTATGGCAGCTGTCATCTTCACTTTTGTTTCTGGAAAAGAAGAAAAGACACCTGCCTTTTGTGGAAATCAAACTGCCATTCAGAAACAAAAAAGGAAACTTGGCTTTGTGGGGCAAGCTCCCACTGACACAGCAAGGTGTGTGTAGAGGTTTCCTTTAAACTATATAAGCACAGTGTATGGTGTTGGATGAGCTGAACTGATTAATTTAACTAATGAATAGGCAATAGGCATCGACACACATGGGCCATGGCATGAGGCAGTCAATTCCCAGAAAAATGTTCAGGGCAGGAGCTGCACTAGGATGATTTACCAGGCAGTTTATCAGTTTCTACCAGTGCCACTAGGGAAGCTTCATCACTGGTTTTGGTGGGAGCCAGTTTGTGCCAATACTTGAAGCTTCTAATTAGCACAACCCAAAAACACATCCACTAAACATACAAAACTCAAAGAGAACACAAGCACTAATGATCTAGTAATGACTTCTGCACAAACACCACCATAACAAAGTGGATAAATCTATATTATTTGTTTGGACTACTGAAAATGAAGAATATCTTTTCATCTCTCCTTGCCTTGCAATGAATAACTATGTCTTGCTTTATTTTTTCTGAACAGGCTGGAAAATTACTTTGTGGCAACATTCTTTCATTTATATCTGACCTCTGTAGGTGAGATGCAAATGAAAGAATGTTCATTACATCTCACTCCATTGAACAGATTTTACCTGTAAATATTGACTTAAGATGAAAAAGAAGAGAAACAACAAAACAGAATAACTATGGTCATTAAAGCCATCCAACCTGGGGAACAACAGACCTCTTGAGAGTTACTTCAATGAAGAAAGATATGACAGGGGAAAAAATTATTTTGTAGAGTTAAAGCATGCTTGCTGCTAAAATAACCTCTTTGTACAATTAGGTTTTTGCAAAGTGGCGAAATGCAATCCAATTAAGTGAGTTAGGTTCATGAGATTAACATCAGTCTGGCAGTATTGCTCTCACAGTTCATCAGCAGCTTTGCTAATTAGGACTTTGCTAAGCAGAGCCATCTGACCTTGCTTTAGCCAGTTCAGATTATTGCTTACCCTTCTGAACTCTCACTGCTTGCTTCTTTCCTTCCTTTCTGTGGACCCTTTCCTGTGATATTCTGCTCCATCTGAAATTATTTCTAATAATCATCAACATTAAATCATTAGTGCCTCTCTGCTCACTTACTGATGAACACACACAAAAAAAAAAAAACCCTGAAAGAGCTTTCAACAGGTATATTTTTCTACTCATACTTGAAATTCTCTACAATATCAAAATCAGTGCAGGATGCACAGAAGAGCAGCCAGGAAGCAATTATAAGTTCCAAGTAGCAAAAAATTGAAATTATCTTCACTCACCAAATACCAACAAGGGAAAACAATGTTGAGCAGAAACAGCATCACAAATGTTGCTCAGAAAGAGAAGTAAGATTTTCTAGATAATGTCTTGTCCCTTACAACTCTGTGGTTAAGTGCCCTTAAAATGACAACTATCAGAATAAGAATTTGGCAAGTACACACAACTTTGTGATGGTGATGAAGTACCAACTAATAAGCATACTATAGGAGTTTTCAATATCAAGAGAAAATATTATAAATTAAAATTTTTTCTAAAGCACTCCATCAAACAGAATTGCTTCATAAAATGTAGAAGTTATAGAGCACAAAGAACTCATATATTAATCGCTTTTTCCATTTGACATCAGAATTCTTCTCTATACATCTCCTAGCAATAACTGCCATGCAGAAATAAAAATGATGAATAAAAATTAACTGTAGATCTCTGAAGATAAACCCCATCAGCCTGATGCCAGTTACAGCAAAAATGTACCTATGATATTAAAAAGACATTAATAAATGTGTTAGGGACAGGGATACACAGTGAATTAAGCAAATTAGTGGGAAAATGAAATTTCTAAATATGAAAGAATGCTAATTACAATATTAGAAAGAACTAAGTGACAGAGCCTATGGTGACAGGGAACTTTACTTCATAGTCCTTGAGATCCCCTTTTGTTCTGCATTTCTACTCTTTCTAGTAAAGTAAATTTGACTGCTGCATAAATCTCTCAGTGATCTCTTTAGTTTCTCATCTAACCAAACTGGTTTTCAGCTGATGCAAATAATTTTCAAAAGAAAGTACAAGCATTAAACTTTGCTCACCACTCCATTCCTTTCACTGCTTTATCTTCTTGTTTCATCTGCTCCTTGATCTATGTCACTTTAGTTTAGTAAGTTTAGCTACTAGAAATGCAAATGCCAAGGATGCTAGCTAAACCTTTCATGGACCTTGTAGCTTAGTTCCCAACCACCCTGATGAAAATGAGTTAATCTTCACTTGTTCTCTAGACCACAGTGTATTTTCAGTAACCATGCCCAAGCCTGAGAATATTGTGGTAGTGAAGCTTGGTGTGGATCCTGCAGGAAAAACTGTTTTTTAAATTTTTTTTTTTAATCCGTTCCATCTGCTCTCCAGTAATATCCAAAAAGCGCAATTAAAGCTAGTTTTGATTCTAGCTAACACCTGGATACAGAACTCAACTTCAACAAGGTGTACTTCCTTCTCATTTCAGTGATAAATAAAGTGCTTCACTTGCAGTCTATCAGTTTCTCTAATAAATAACTCAGAACAAATCACTCTGCTTTTCAGACACTTGACTATACATTTTGAGAGTATTCAATAAAAGAAGTGTTTTCCTGAAATGTATACCCACAAACATATATCTGCAAAATATATCCTGTGATGATGATGAAAAGAAAATTAAATGCAGGCTGGAGATAGAATGATTGAATGGTTTGGGTTGGAAGGAGCCTTAAAATTATCTAGTTCCAATCCCCCAACTTTGCTTTAAATCTTTTTAAAAAAGTTTAATCTTTTTAAAAGAAAGTTTACAACTTTGTTTTAAATCTAAGAGTTAGATTTAGGACATAAACCAACCTAAGATGTTTTGAACTGATATTTCTAGGATACTGATCCTGAGCCTGTTGACCCACTTCATTTGCAAGAGGCTTTAGGTCAGGCTCACAACTGTCAGTATTTCACTAACTTCACCAAAAACAGCTCAGGAAATAAGGGATTTGAAGGGATCTAGCTTTGGCACACACTAATTCAAGCCAGCTCAGGGGGGCCTTCATAGAAGATGGAAAATATCAGTAGGAAAAAAGTGACTGCCTTCCAAGAGACCAGCAACCAGCTGAATCCAAGCAGGATGAAAGACCTCTTGCTTGCATCTGAAAATATGGATGCAATTCAATTAGACATGATACAACCAAGTTTCAGATGATCAAGACAATTCAACCCCACAGTTGGGATTCAGATAAATCAATTTTTTCCTGTACTTTCTCCCTAGGATTTCTCTGTTTCTGCTCCTCTGAGCACAATGGTGACTCCTCACCTTCTGCTTATCTCCTCTATGCTTAGATTATCTATGGCTTTCTTGCTGTAACTTTTTCTCCTGCTATAGAGAGCAGGAATTTGAAAGTTTGGTGGAAAGAGACTGGTCCCTTCATGACTGATCACCTCACACCTTCCCACCCTCACCAGCCCATGAAAGGGTAGACTGGCATGGACTGGGAACACTGGTCAGAATTGCAGTTTCCAGAATACCATCATCCTGAGCTCGTGTTAGCCCCTCCATCAGTAGAAATATCAATGTTTTTGTGTAAGTAGGTTTGCTCTCCATAAATGAGATTCAGAATCCACCCAAGGGGAGGAATAGGAGAGAAACCTCGCTCTGAAAACCTTTTGGTGAATGATCATTTTTGGAAGATAGACAGGGTTCTGTAGCATGTACATGTCTGTGAGCAAGAACAAAACCCCAAGGCAGTTCATGGGGAAAGGAAAAAAACTACAGCTACCAGTATTAAAAGCGCAACCTAGTACTAAGGTTGTCCAGTGACCCTCAGGAGGATGTGTCAGACAAGGGATTCTTTACCACTCTTGCTTGCTCTCATCCCTCTAGAGAAATTATAGTTCCTTATCCAGCCCCCTCCCCATTCCCATCTTTATGAATACCTGCCCTTGGCACTAAAAGAGTTCATATGTATTTTTCATACAATTTCAGGTTCCTGACTTGTCTTTAGCACCCAGACTGGGGGCCTTACCTAAATCAAGAAAAAAATAATGCAAAGAAAAGTTCAAAAGCAGGTATGCAGACTACAGGATTAACTGGGGGGACTCAAGACAATGTGAATTTCTAGTCTGAAATTTTCCCTAAATCCAGTGATGACCAGAGCATCTTCAGCCATCGTATCATGCTGCTAGCCCGAGCCAACCACTGAAAAAGTGCCACAGGATTTCCAAGTGCATTTATCACTTATGTTAAGTCCATCAGGGAGAGAATATTAATCTCCAGTAAATAATAAACTGAGCTGTCCTGTCACATCCTTATTTTGGTAGCCAGAAATGCTGTGCCATAGGATCTCAAGAGGATTGGAAACTGTCCTCTCAGCAGGCTGCCATGAATGCTTTGCTTCACTTTGAGAGGGCTGACTGGTACAGTTTATATGAGGTAAATCAAACCAGCACACTCAAGGACAATCCTTCTGTGGAATTGAAGCTTTGCCTATTTGAATACTATTAAAAAATAAAAACCACAAAAAACCCAAAAAACCTCTGCCCACCACTTCTTCTTGTTTCAAGTGTTGATTTGGTCCTTTCAATCTTTGGATCAGTGATCCAAAACATACACTAAAAACAAAGTGGTAGCAGTTACAGTAAAGAGACTGAGGCCTTGGAGCTATTAGACAAATACCTTTTCATGGAAAACATTATTTTCCTATAGAGATTAAGGGATGTGACCTGAAGAGAGATGTTAGTCAGCACAACACATCTGTCTGTTTGCTAAGTCTCAAAGAGCAGCATCAGCCCAGCTCAAAAAAAAGTAAAATGAAAACAACCTCATCCAATTCTACAAAGATCAAAGGGGGGGAGATGCAATGTCTTTCACAAAAAACAGAAAAGATTAATAACCATCTCCAGCTTTTGAAGCTCTGTAGATTCTAAGAACAAACATTAGAAAGACAAGTATTTTTCTGCTTAACTGCTGAGTAACTTAAAAACCAAAGTAATTGGAATTCTTTTTTTCCTTATTAGCAACAAGAAGAATAGAAGTTGTCATAAGGCAGCATTAACAGCTTGATATATACAACCAAAAGTCACACTTGCTTCCAGAAATTGGGAAATGGGACAATTGCTACAGTGAGCAGAGAAGAGAGAGACTGACATGCACTGGAGCTTCTTTAGGAAAGTTTTAACAAGAACAACAAACAGTGGGGATACCAGTGTGCCAAAGTGGTCAATATCATTTTAAACACATGAATTTAGGAATACTCTGACTGGATTACAGAGGAACAATGTTATATTTGCATTAGGAACTGAACAATTATCACTGAGTTGGCATGCATGGTGGCAACATCAATCTGCAGAGACAGCTTGCAGACTAGAAATGGATAACAATTTTATCCTGCCATAATAAAAACAAATCTGGACTTTCTCTATCAAAAGCTCCAGATTTTACCATGTTACATGAATTTGACAGTATGATTAAAAAAAATACCCCTGATTTATAAGATAGGAAAGATCTTAAGCTTGCTTTTGTTTTAAAAATTCCTTTTCAGCACACCAGGTTGCTCAGAGCCCCATCCAACCTGGCACTGAACACTTTCAGAGATGGGGTGGCAGGAGGGGAAGGCAGGACTGAGGAGTGAAGGGACTGGAAGGACTCATATAAAAATCTAACCTCTGCCCTTCCCAAGCCACTCACTTTGTGATGCTGCATGCACAAGCATTTAACCTTTCAACCTCCCCTAATGGAATTTACTATCATTAATGGCTTTCTAAACAGCTCTCATTATATTTCATTTAGTGCTCACTCATTGTTCAGATTGGTTCATGACTTGGCTGGGGGGAGGAGGTATTTAGCATGAAAAAATGGAAGATATCAGCAGTGATAAGAGTGACAATCACTTACATTAATACTCGATTTTTTTTAACTTCCTTCAGTTTGGTACTCCTTTAACAACACATTAAGGTTATTCTGTATTATTTTTCATTTATTTGAGGAGGATAAAGAAGTATTGAAGCTTCCWRCAAGCTCATAATTTTKAAAATCTCTGMATCTGTACCTSTTTAAGCAACTTCCCCCCTTGAAGTCTGCTCTTTAAAGACAGRAAGGTCCTATAGCCTATTAGAATATAAAGTAGGAAATAAACTGAATAGAGTAGCTGCCAGATAAAGCTTTCCAGGAATTAAATAAGATTAAAATGTGTCTTTCTGAATTCCTTTCAAATTAATTCTCTGTAGCAGAAAGAATTCAAAACAGAATCATTTGTTGAAAATTCTGCCATCTATTAAGTTTGCAAATCTTTATAAATTTGCTAGTTAAAAGGAATGTGTGGTTTATATTTGACACTGGCAGAGTTCCAGGTACTATTAAACAGGCAATACATTAGCACTTGGGGGAAAAAAAAGAAAACAGAAAAACCAAAACAAAATAAACACCCAGAAAAAATTATGCCCAGGCTTGCATTGCTCAAAAGAACATTTAATTAGGGTTTATATGCACAAACGCTATCTGATCTGTTTCTCCTAATGTAATATGATATTTGTATAAAACACAATTTAAGTCACCATTCCAACAGCTACTAAATCCTTCACCTAAATATCAGCCTCTACATGGGGAGGAGGTTTAAGATGTGCAGCTCCAAAAATGCACCAGAAGGTAGGTCAAAACAGGAATTTTCAACAACTTCTGCCATCAGAAGAGTTAATCACCCTTTGAAGATCAACCCTTGCACAAGAACATTTATGGCAAGTTCCTTTTTGTTCAGCTTTCCTTCTCGTAAAAAGCACCCATGACTGTGAAGCACCACGACTCTGTAAGGTCCTCATGATTCCACACAGCCATGTGAACCACCAGACCTGCCTGTGCATGTTTTAGGCAGAGCCTCGAGTTTCTACACCACACTAAAGAGAACCATGACCCCAGAAAGCAAAAACAGTTTGGCAGAAGGGGGAAGGTGGCAAATGTTTCCTCTCACTGCACATTACGACTGCAGCAGGTACATAAAAATGTGACATCTCCTCTTTGTAACAACTGACTGGGACCAGCAGGGAATCTGAATCCTTTCTTCAAAGAAAGGAGCTGGGTTTATGCACTTCTTTAAGACTCAGTTATTTATTACATGGTAATTGTCACTAATTACCTATCACACATTACCACATCAGCAGCACACTTTCCCAATGTCCCTGTGCCACCGTGTGCTTCTGCAGGTGGGTTCCACAGCTGTAACTCAATTCTGTCTCTCCCCACACCTCCCAAAACGATTTTTCCATAATATTTTACTATAGCTGGTCTGGAAAGAGAAATTTATTTCTTATTTTCTGGAAAAACATTGTCAAAAAACATTTAAAATATTTGAAGGTGTTGAGGAAGTCACAGTAAAAGGTATCTAAACTTTCAGGGGACACACTTAAAATTGTCTTTGTACCACCAATCACAGCTATTAAAGCTGTTAATTTTAATAATCATTTGCCTGGGGCAGTGTGGAGGTATCTGTGCATATGTGCATGTCTGTGTTCATAATTCTTCATTAGAAAGTCACAGTGCTAATAGCCTAAAAACACTTCACCTTTTTTTTTTCCCCATCATTAACTGATTGTCAACAGGGCAAGTTTCCAGCACTGTTCCCCTTCAAAGTATTGAAATTAGAACAGTTCTTGAATATTTTTGGATTCTGAAAGCAAACAGATTATTCAAATCCACTTCAGCTTTTATTTTTCTACTGTTGAATAACAGTTTGAGGAACATGCAGTCCTTTCTTATGTGCTCCCAGCAATGGAAAAAAAAAGGAAAAATGGAAATACATGACTGTTTGAAAGCCATGCAAAGCTCAGAGAGCTGGAAGTGCATTTGGGGAGTCAGTGGCACTCTCAAGTGATGGATCTCAAGGTGACATTTGGCCCTGTGCCTCAGAAGGCTAACCAAGAGAGGCTGAGAAGATTGCCTTGGCAGTATGTAATTAAGTGATAACATCACTGCCCCTGTGCTGTGCAGAACAATTCACTTGTGAATTAAACAAGAAGAACAATTTCTTCTCCAGCCTCATAACTGAGTCACTGAACGTTCAGCTGTTCTAGCAAAAAACCAAACAGGTAACAATATTATCGTTGTTGGAATTTCTAGATGAAAAAAAAAAAGCTAAAACTTGCCAAATGCAAACAATCAAAAACCCCCTTACCTCATGCAGAAATTGCAGCAGGTAAGAAGATTAATGAAGTTGTTTCAGTCTTATACTTCAATACAATCTTGTGCAAATTACAGAAAATAATAAAAGAGTTACTTTTCAAAGCTTTCTTCATCCTTCTTCCAACAGAAGTTGGGCCACTCATTTAGGAAGCATCTCATTTAACCAGGTCTGAGCAAAAACACAGAACTGGTGCTCAACACTGTGGCTCTGTTGACTCCACTTTGCCCTTCGAAATAAAGCACAGTAAGATTTTAATTGGAACACAGGGAAAAGGAAAAGCTCCTTCAAGAGAGCATCACCTGATTCCTGTCTCTATTTTGTCTTTCTAAATATCTCCTTTTGTAAGGAGGACATGCATGTTCGCACACACACATAGGATGTCACCTCTTTACTGTTTCTAGAGATTTATCTGCCAGTCTGGTGGTGCTGAAATTCTCATTGTATAGAACATAAAACGATGTATAAAGCAGCAAAACTGAGGGCACCATCACCTCAGCAGCCTTGCCTTGCCAACACAAGCTGTGTGAAATATATTCATTCTGTGTGTTGTGAGTGCAGCAATTTTATTTGGGTAGTCTGCTCTGAGAGCTAAGAAAAAAGGTGGCAGTCCAGTGATGCAGCATGGTCCAGCTGTCAGTGAAGAATTAAATTTTTCCAAGTTTCATTCTCAGTCCCTACTTGTAAGATCAGTTTATCTGTGGAATAAGTGAAGCAGTTCCAGTCTCAGCTCAAACAATATTATTGCTAAAACATTTATGCCCTCATTATGCTGCTTGCTAGTACCACAACTTGCTTTCTGTATCAGATTCATGAAAAAACACTGCTAGAGTCCTGAAAGAGCCAAGCCTATCTTGATTTCAACATGCAGGCAAACATAAGTTATACCAGATCCAAAATGATATCCAAATTCTCTCATAATTCCAAAACTGGTCTGATCAATGGTAATAGGCATGGGGTGTGAAATTTTCTATACTTGAGCAAATGTAGCTTGCAGGTTACAGAATTCCATGAGAATCTTATTAACAAAACTGGGAATTACATACTGGCTTTCAAGCACAACCCTGATCTCATCAGAACTGAGACAATCTCAGCAAAACCAAAGTAAATATTTAGCACAGATCTGGCCAAGTTCTAAACATCTAAAACAAGGTTTTAAATTTAGAGTCTTGATTGCTGGCAAAGTTGGAGCAAAATTCGATATATTTGCAAAATTGCATAAGAGGTTATGGAACAGAATCTCACAACAAAAAACAGCTACTGGCCCTTTATAGTGGGGTTTTTTTTCCAAAATTTAAGTGGACAATTATTTCAGTGAGAAAATCCTACCAAGACAAGGCAGCTTTCAAATATATTTTCTCCTGGCATTTTGGACATTTGGCATTATTTGGAAGTCTGAATGCAAAGCATTCACAGAGAGGGAAAGAAAACACCCCACATCTCAGTGTGTAACATCACACTGGCTTGGTGGAACAATATAAACACCATGTTGACCTCACATTCTTGTTGGAGGGAGAGATCTAAAAATATCTCCTTCATGTGCTTTACAAACCAGGAAATATTTATGTGAAAGATGAGAAGTTAAAGAAGATGAAATAAGAGCACATTAGAAAAAAATTCTGCACAAATTTCTATTTTATTGACTGCTGGAAATACAAGAATTGCTGTATGCACATCATGAACACATGGAGAAAACCTACCAAGAACCTAAGATCAACCCTTTACTGGATGATATTTAAAAATTATTAATTCTTATCATTGCTAAAGTTCACAGCATACCCATGTCTAACACTTCAACCTTCAGCCTGTGAAGCTTTGTCAACATAACAAAGGTTTCATCACCAGACATTTATATATGGACCCTTACAATTTCAGATCAAGCCAGAAAAGCTAGATTTTGGAATTTTTTTGGGTTTTTTTTTTTTGTTTGTTTGTTTTTGTTTTTTTAATAGCATCTCCTTAAAAGCCACAGGCCCTCAGCTAAGAGGAAAGAATGACCAGCACCCCAGAGCTGTCACAGCTGTTTGCATGGGGTACTGGATGAATTCTGCAGTCCTGCCCTGCCTGGCATCAGAGCAACTGGGGTCACTGTCCATGATTTGGGATTCCTTGCCCAGCCCACTGTCTGGCATTTCATCCCCAGGGAAATACATCAGGTGTAGGTGTTTAGAAATAATTCTCTGGCCCCAAATGTCAGCTATAGACTATGTTTTTGTTGTTGAAGGCCAGTTGCACCCCAGGTTTAACCCCACAGCACCCACACTTTCACAGTGCCGTGACATCTGCACTGGAGGTGAGGTAGGAGAGAGATGCCACAGGGTTCCTTTTTAGCAAGAAAATCTAACCACAAGTGACTTAATGAAATAGCTAGTTTGAAAAGACTGAACAGGAAAAAAAAAATAGGTAACAAGTAGTTCCCATGACCCTTCCCCCAGTGGGAACCCCCCATTGGGGTGGCATCAGACACACACAGGATGGATGATGCACAGTGTCATCTGTGGAGAGCTTCCTCCTTTCTGCTCAGTCTGGCTGCTGTGCAACTTTCTCACTAGAAAATTGCAACCGTCTTCAGCAGTGCTGCTGCCAAACAGAAAGGATGCTGGCTTCAGAACTCACTGCTGCAGGTACAGAAAGGCCAGGCCTGACAGGTAGCTGGGAGTGGAAGGTGCCCCCAGGCTCCTCTGCTGAAGCAAACTACAAAATCACAGAATTATGGAGGTTGGAGAAGATCCTTAAGCACATTGGATCCTGCTGTAAACCTGGCACTTCCAAGTTCACTACCCCCTACATATTATCCTCCTGCCTGAAGGAGGGAAAGAAAATAAACCTAGGGGTGTCTCATCATGTTTGGGGGGAACAGGGGCAGGCAAGGACAGCTCAACCCCAGGTTTTAGGCAGAAAGAGATGGAGGCACTGCTGAAGGCATCTTGGGCTTTGACAGAGGCAATCAGGAGCTTTCAAGAGGGATCTGAAGCTGGGCAACCACAAGAGAAGGTCACACAACAAACCACCAGGAGTTAGCCCAGCAATTTTCCCTTTCACACTTGGGGGGAAGCCACCCACACTTTGCCCCACACCAGTGTTCCATGTGAACTGTGCACTTTCAGTACACAGCAGGAGAGAGAGGAAGGCCAATGCCAAGGGTAATGTCAACCCAGCAGGTCCCTAAGCCAAAACACAGCCAGCCAAGTCACAAAGAGCAGTCAGAAAACACTAATGTCAGAGATGTTCATTTTTCTTCACTTTCATGCTCATTCTTAACTGAAGAATTCACAATTCTCGCCAATTTCTGATGTTTTTAATTTTTGTTTCACAAACATGGGATTACTAATAGGTAGATCCAGAGGCACTAGGCATTATTTTAATTCTAAGCTCTTTGAAAATAATTTTCAATGCAAAGCGTGTTACAAGGAATAGAAAAGTACCTTACTGTACTAAAAATAGTGAGAGAGGGAGGAAAAAAAAAGATCTCTTTGCAAGGGTTTGGATTCCTGCTGATAGGAAAAATGAAGCATAAAAGGAGCTGTAAAATTAATCCTTTGCAAAAATTCTGGGCTGCAAAAACACTGAGAAGGAGAAAAAGCAAATACATGACCTGTTTTTCCTTAGTATTACAAATACTTCAATGCTAATCCAGTGTTGGACAACACACTTGGGTGTTCCATGATTTTGCATGAAAGCATGGAAAGGAGGCGTCTGCTTTTTCTGGCAGAGAATACATCAGCCTCAACTGCTCCAGAGGCCAGCTACAATATATGTGATCAACATCGGCATCCTGATGTCACCTGTGCATGCATCTGATAACTGCTGCTCGATAACAAAACCTGGGACAGCACAATTCTGCAGGGCAGATCTGTTTCCCCTGAGCATTCCCAATGACTTCTGCAGGACCTACAGAGGAATGGACCCAGCACATGTGAACATATAAAACTCAATAAAAATACTGGAAGTCACAAAATGCACAGTCTCTATTCATTATAGAAAATATTAAAGCATGGTGTTAAGTACCAGTACAGCTTTACCTCTTGACTAAAGTCTACAGGAAACCTGCAGTTTTCCAGGAAAACATTAATAGTAGCTGAAAAGGGAACCTCAGCCACATTTCTGCTTGTGGGTGTAAGCACTTCATCCTTGTTTTCTACTGAAGAGTAAAATTCAAAGCACACAGTCAATTAAACAGAATGCTGGTTCCTGTGACCTCCTTCCTTTGAAGCATCTGTCTGCAGGGCCATCAAAGGAGGCCACTGTTGTTGTTGATGTGGCAGATGCAACAAATTCTGTTCTGAAATATTCTAAAAGCTCACAGAAGGTCATAGCAGTATGTGTGAGAACTGGGGGGGAGGAGAACATCAGCCTAACTCCTGCAGGTGAGGCAGGATGGGCTCTGGAGGGGACACACTGTAATTTAGCACTAAAAAAACTGGGATGGGGTCCCAAGTGTGGCTGAAGGAGTCTGCAAATATTCACAAGCTCTTAAAAAAAGCACAGGTTTGGTGGAGGCTGTACCAGAGGGGATGAAACTGAGACATCCATGTGGCCTTCAGAGATGCAAGGTTGCTTTATTTCTCTGCTGCAGCAGGAGCCCTTTGCCTGTTTTCATGCCAGTTCACAGTGCTGCAACAAGGACTGGAATACTAATACCCAAGGAAAGGCCAGAATCTGATTTTCGTGCTGTTCTTCTCTTGTAGGAAAAGAACAACAGGTAAAAATTACTTTGCACCATTTCCATGAAAGTTTTTCTAAGCTCAAAGTGTTACACTAACGCACTGCAGAGGATCCTTTATTTGCCAAAGCTGTAAGTTCAGGTGGCCAAATTTGAGAACATAACAATAACACATGCCAAATATATTGTCAAATTTAATAAATTGATTAATATAAATTAATAACAGTTATTTTTTAATTTTTGTTGCATAAAACAATGCGGTAAAAGGCTGACTACATCTCTCTGTGCTAGGCACTGTTAGACTCTTAGTTATAACACCTGCTGGCAGAGACTTAAAGAGATATCTCCTAATAAATCAATACATCTATAGGTCTGATATAGCTTGTTAACAGAGCCTGAATCATTGTATTGATAGTGATTTAAATGCATAATTTTTGCTCAGGTAAGTGAAGCCTGTTAAATATAATGACAGGTTTTCTGAGGATTTGAAACTGATCCACATGTTATACCCTAGAAGTCACTTTTAACCAAAGTCACGCTAATTTCCTATGCAGGGCAAAACAAACAGACATTTTTAAAACACAAAACAAAACCAACAAAAGACAAAGAAAGAAAAGCAGGCTATAGGCTCAGACTTGAGGTAGAATCCAAGCTCTTGCTCTGACAATATTAAGTATTACAGTAATTTCACGACCATAAGGCGCACCTGCCAGGAGTCAGCAAAACTTGCAACATTGTAGATCAGATAAGGCGCACCGGTCTATAGGGTGCACTTTTTTTTTTTTTTGCAGCGAGGCTCTGCCCCCAGCTCCTCCTGCGAGGTTGCTGGACGAGGCCCCGCCCCCACCCGGCAGCCATGGGCCCCCGAACCC
>PYHW01009643.1:1454405-1516272 GCA_013186435.1 Turdus rufiventris | reverse complement strand
GGCTTATTTCAATGTCGCTCACAAAGAAGTACTTAAAAATCTGCTACACACCATGCCAGGAGGACAAAGAGCAGGTACAAACAACACTGCTCCAGCACAGATTTTTCTGCCTCAGCATGGTTATATCACAAGGAGTAAAGAGGCTGCCAGGGACAGAAAGAGGCTGAGTACCCAGCACACCAGTGTTCCAAGGAGGAAGGGAAAGAGGGAGTGTGGACTTTGGTCCTGTAAACCAGCAATGCAGCTGGCAAAAATCTCATCTTTGCCAAGTCTGCAGTGCTAGCACTAGAATGCAATGAGCACACAAGTTGCCTATGTTAAAATTTGTTCAGGCTGTTCTAACCATACAATATCCATCAAAATGTAAGGATAATGCCTGTCTAAAAAACTCTGGGTCTTCAATGCCCCACTGACAGACAGCCTAAGCCTATATATATTATATATATTATATATATATATATACACACATACATATAGATGTGCATATATACACACATCTTATCTAGTAGATGTTGTAACCAATTTTGCACACGCATCTAATTAAAATCCWAAGGGATTGCTTCAAAAAGAAATTTAATCCCATTGGCTTTCCTACCAGAAACAAACTGCCCTAATTACCCCTAAGTGCAGGTTGCCCATTGTAAGCCTTGGGCTTCCTTAGCAGCCTTCCCAAGGTCCTAACACAAATACTGAATTACAAGGGCACAGGGGAGCAAGTGAATTCTTGGGCTGAAACCAGAAACTTTTTCCTAAAACTCAGCTGCATGACCACACTGCTCACAGTGTTTTCCATCATGATTTTTCCAGTCCAAGCCCTCTCTTCCCACCTTTGCTGGTGTATCCCAGTTACAGAACTGCAGCCAGAAGGTCAGTGTCAAGAAAGCTGCCAGATACAAGCTACAGGACAGACCCCAAAGTTCTTTCACTTCAGAGAAGGGTAGTAAAACAGGGGGACAGCAACACAGTTATACCATACCCTCACCATGTCAAAATGCGATGAGCACTGATACAGGTCTGACCTGAAGAGGGGAGCAGAGCAATTAATGAGAAATTAATTTCACCCAGTGACTGGAAAGACTTCTCACTTCTCAAACTAAACACACTTTTTAGGTCACTGATGCTCAGCTAATTAGAGCCATTTTCTGCTCTCCCAGAATTGTCCATGTTAAAACAAAGTGGCTAGAAAATGAAGATTTCATGCATATATTAGTTTCAGTCTCTCCATGTAAGTTTGTCCCACATTTAAATGGCTCTCCAAAAACCTGGAAAAGTGTGGGATACTGGTAATAAATCTGCAGAAGTTTGTCCTAGGTACTCTGCATAAGCTGTTTGCACACAGGGGCTTTGGCAGCTCCTAACACACTTCCCAGCATTGGATGTCGAACAGCTCAGCTCAGATCCCAAAGGGCCGCTGCCTTTTGCGCACTGAGTGTGACAAATCCTGCATTCACTGCAGGGTCAGGCTGCCCCAAAAACTTGCACTTCCCATAGCCTGACCTTCCCAGCTTCCTCCACAAGTGCAGCATGTGGTGCATTTGGCCTACTGACACAGCGATTTCTTTGCAGCATGAACCCAAGGTTTTGCCCACAGTTTCTCAAAGGAAAACACGAGCACTTTCTGCATAACATCTGGGTCTCAGCCCCTTGCCCTTCCCTGAGTCCCAGCCCTCTACAGCTCAGCTCACACTGTGGACACAGCCATGCTTTTATCCTGAAAAGAATGGTTTGGGTTGGAAGGCACCTTTAAAGATCTAGTTCAAGGGTAAGGACAATTTCCACTAGATAAAAGTTGCTAAAAGCCTTGTTTTCCTGTATTTGTTTCTTGGTATCATGGGGTGTCCTCAGTTCCAACAGAAGGAAAGTCTTCATCAATTTTCTCTCTTTTGAGGACTTTATTCATGTAGTTTTACACAAGACAAGATGCTTTCTATCAAAAAAAAAAAGACAACCTTTGTATAGTAGACTCCATAGTCTCAATCTCAAATTTGATAGTGCCCTTGCACTTGTTATTTTGCTTTTTCCAGCAGTTCTTCTGTTTTTCTATTACCCACCAATGACTCTCTTCAGCTTGACTTTTTGAGGTCTTCCAATTTCTCTCCTAAGCAGCTTTTGCCCCAACCTCCAACACAACTGTCAGAGCAAACTGGCTCCAACAGCACTGAAAGTCTGGCTTCCAGCTCTGTTTTCTTCTCAGATCCATCCTCACACAGAAATCCTTTCAAGTTATTGCCTGAGGAAAAAGGTTCTATTCAGGTCAATTCTACCAAGTTTGGTTTAGTGTTTTACTCTCCAAAGGAACTCAGGGTGTAGAAGTCAGTGGTGGTGAAATTATAAATTGTATGTCAGCTTCTGTTTGCTGCCCCAAACAGATTCCTAAAGAAGTGAGCTTATTGAGCTTTGATTAATATAACTACTCTGCCTTCCTCACTGATAAACTGAGATGTTTTTCCATGGAAATGACTACTGGAACAAGTTTTAAGACAACAGGTATCACTGCTCAGGATGAAAAAATAAACACACGTGAAAAAGACATTTCTCTGCAGAGTTCTTGTGACTGGGGCTCCATAAATTATTTAAACACTTTGGGCTATATCCAAATCCAGCTGAAGCCAGCCTGCCCTGCCAAAGACACTGGGCTGTCTTCAACTGATCACTTAACTTCCCCAAGATCAAATCAGGTCTGGAAAGCAGCTGATTCCTCATGTGCTAGAGTAACTAAACAAAAAATCAAGGAGGTTCTGAATAGCCTAGAGGGACTTGGAGCCTTTTCCCCAAAACTACACTACATATAATTCTGAAAATATTTAGACCAAAAAGAGTCTAGATCTTTTCTCAGAAACAGCCTATTATTATTTATCTTTGATTTAATCAATTGGAGAATGAATAATAAGACTTTCATCTAAGTGAATTATTTTTTCATTATTCTCAGATCTATTATCCGCTCTCAAGTTTCATAAAAAACTTGCTGGAACAGAAAAACGAAAACCTCCATACTCAGCTTTACCAGTTTTTATAGAGCTTGTTAGTTAGCTTGTAGGTGCACAAGATCTAAAAATGAACATGTTTCAGAATCTTTCTTCATGTTCAGGCCAATTCTTCAGCCTCAGTGAAAGTCTTGGATGTATGAGAAACTTAAACACAGTTCTCCCATATATCTTCTTTACAAGGATCTGTAATTAAAGAGGAAGGGAAGCAGCTTTACCTGCTCACCTTTGAAACAAGACACTGCAACATTTAAGGGAGAACAGAGAAAAATCCATGCCTCCAAGCAAAATTAGAGACAAAGCAAGGATTAATTAATGGCTGGGGGCTATTTCAGTTTCCTTTTGAAAGAGCAATTTTGCATTGTGGTTGTTACCGCAGGCTCCAGGCTGGCTTCCAAAATCCACCTCATCTGGGTGAAAAGTGTGTGCCTGGTTTATCAGCCCTAAGCCCAGCTGGAAGGGAGGGAGCTTGGCTTTGGCACTGCTCCTACAAGCAGCAGGTAAGGGTCACTGGCTAACCCCTGACATACTTTAAAAAAAAAAAAAAAAAAAAANCACTCAAGGTGTGTCCTGCTGATGCTCTACCCTCCTAAGGAACAAATTCCTACAAGTTCTCCCTCCCTCCCGATTTGTTACTGCCCCACAGAACCCCCATTCCTGCCAGCATCAGGCTTTCAAACCCAGAGTTGTGATCTAAGCAAGTTTTGATTCGCTCAGCTGAAGGCAAGGATGGCAAAAGAGGCAGAGATTGAGTTTTCATCAGAGCTCAGGCAGAAGCTGCAAGGTTGTGAAGCAAATTTTGAAGAAGAATTGCAAAAATCGGTCATGTTGAAAGAAAAAGATGCATCTTTTTCAAGTTGTATTGTTTTCGTGTAGAAATCACTTCAATGAAAACGCTTTCAGAAAGGTAGGGGACCAAAGGGAGCTGAACAAGGTAAAGAAGTGAGAGAATTGCATAAAAGAAATCAGATTATTAAAAAACAGTCTGTTGATAGTTGCACTCTTTTAGATGACTTCCATTCTTTTTCCAAGAACAGCCTTGAATCCAAATAAAGTTTTTACAACATCATATTTGGAGCAGTCTCATTTAACACAAAAGGAAAAAAAAAAGGTCTGAAAACAACAGATACTGATCTATTGTGTGGATTCAGATACTGGGATAATAAGATGATTGATGTATACTCAAAATGGACATGTAATAACAGCAAATATAAATATTGAAGAGCCTTACACTGCTTTGAAGATTCTTACATTGCTTTGAGCAAAGGTGAAATTCAGCTTTTCCAAGATGCAAATTTGTGGTGCTGAGTAAATAGATTTCCTCAAGCCCCTGGAGTTTCCTGCATATATCACAATTACAACTGGCTAGTGGCAGCTTGTAGAAATGCCTTCTTTCTGATGTCTGACTGCAGATTTTGTAAATTGAATAAGCATTTCAAAGATAACAAAAGGAAGGGTGCTTCATTTTCTCTTAAATAAATAAGTGCTGCCTGCCTATAAGAGAGACTTTGCACAGCATAAAGCATGTTGCAGAAGACTCAGCTTTATAACAATTACTAGAATATGAACAAGGTACTTCTTAAAATGGAAAACACAGACAGGCTTACTTTAAGTGAAGCTGGAATTGCTTGTCCAAAATCTCTGAATTTACAAATAAGGCAACACAATTGTAACAGCATGGACTTGGCTGGTGTACAGGTTTCCAAACAAACTGTTTATTTATTGAGATTATTGCATTTTGATTATTAAGTAACTTCCTACAAGACAGAATCAATATTCAAAATATTTAAACTTAAGGCCCCCTGTTGTTCATTATACAGGAAGATTAATTTTATAGGTTGGACTTATTAAAACCAGTTGTACCATCTATTAGAGATTAGTTAGGAAAGGATTTATACGTACAAATTAATTTCTCCCATTTACTAAAAAAATCCAATGAGGTGATAACAATTGTTTCCTAATGAAAATAAAGAAAAAATATAACTCTGTCCTCTTGAACTAGACAGGAAACTTTAATTCAAAGAAAGGGAAGAGACAGAAGTAGCATTTCAGGGCTCTGGTCAATTTTTATATGTGCCACATCAGGAAAATGTACTAAAGACTTTTCTTGACACTGATTAACTTGCCTTGTACTTGCTTAGTTAAATCCAAAACTCTTTACAGAAGAAGGAATTCCTTAAGTCTCATATTCCACACTACTTTAGAGACTTGACAAAAAAAAAAAAAAAAAAGCGCCTCACTTAACTTTTATTCCATTTTCTGCAGAAAATGCAGTTGAAGTTGTATTTTGTGTTGGATGCCTGCCTGAGCAGCTGCCTGCCAGCTGCATGAGCACTGCTCCAGATGTTCAAGGAGCTGAGCTGCAAGTAGGTAAGGAATATCTTGGCTCACTGAAACTGTTCACCTCCACTGGCTGTGCAGCAAATTTGGGCTGCAGCAGCAACAGGTCTCAGAGTAAAAAAAAATTCCAAGGAGCTGTAATTTGGCCACAAGGAAAACTGAAAACAAGGAGCACTCTGCATACATGCAGTGGGATAGTCAGGAAGGAGAAGATCCAGGGGTAGGTCAAGTGGGGAGAACAGCAATAGATGAATGTAAGGAGCAAAGCATAAATTGCCATCCTGTCACAGTACTGCCAGCACCTGAGCTAATGAAGGTGTAAACAACAGGAGGTCCCTAAATGATGCTAATGACAGTGTGGATGTTCTGCTTTTCAAAGAGGTGATGTTCCTTAACTGCTGCTGACCTGGGGGTGGGCTTGGAAAACACTGGGCACTCACAAATGTGAGAAAAGCTGGGTAAGAACAGGAAAAGAAATCTTTTGTGACTGCCTAAATTTTATACTGACTCTGTCAACAGCACAGTTCAGGGCAACTTCAGTTGTTCGTGTGTAATACAGAGAAAAACCTGACCTTTTTTATTCCTAAGTGCAGAAAGAAATTAGAGACAGGGCTCCACTTCATGTAAACAAGAGAATTTGCTCTCCTTCTGTCCATGCATTTTATGTGGCAATCTGCTCAATTACCACTTAAATAATAATTAAACATCACCAATTTCACCTCACCTTCCAAGAAAGGGAACCAGAGAAGGCTGTGCCAAATTAGTTTGTACAATCTGGCCCTAACCCCTCTGTTTTCTACTACTTGCATACTCTTTCTCTCCCTCAACACTTCCATCACACTGAGACCAGTTTCAAGCTACCTGTGGACTGGTCAGACTGTAAATAATCCTTTAAAAGTTATAACTAAATATATTTCCATATAGCACATCATATTCACATACCAGTGTGGACACTGTTTCTCAACACCAGGACTAGATAATGGAAAGAAAATCCTATAAAAATGTAAATAGCACACATGTTCTCAGTGTCAGTGATATTAAATCAGGAATGAACCCTTGAGAAAGACAGAAAGGCCAAGAAAAAAAAAAAAAAAAAAAAAAAANAATTCATATCTGACATTCATCATAACTCCAGATCAGGTTGGACTTATAGCAGGGGGTTGGACTGGATAACCAATATATGTCCCCTCCAACCCAAACTCTTCTATGATCTGGTTTAAATTGTTCAAAACTCAAGCTGATGAGCAGCACAGGTAAGTCTAAACCTTAGAGAGCAAGAAAGCCATCAGTAATTTCTGTAATGAGAATTTAAGCACTGACCACACTGATCCTTCCGGTTAGTTCCCAGTGCCCTGTGAGATATAGAGTTTAACACACAGCTAATTAAAACAGTCTTCAAAGATCTTGAAAACCATTTGGAGAGGGAAAAAAACAAAAACACAGGGTTTTTTGTTAACGAGATTAATTCCAGAATCAACACAATGAAACCATTTACACAGATATCATTTTTCATACCCTACACAAAAAGAAATTCTGAGACTTAAAAATGCTTAGGTATCACATGTTCTTCTGAACACCCTGTGAGAAACCTAAAAGCTTATGGAATCTTTAAAGAAACAGAAACAGTGACTCTGCTTTGCTGGGACTCACAGACCTGACTTCAACAAAGGTAGGTATTTTGAAGTAACATATTATCCTCAACAAATATATAAAAATACATATAAATATTTGCATCTTCTTTTTCATTATATTATGATACTTCGGATTTAATGGAGAAAATGAATCAGTAATTTCTCTAATTTCAGTCAGGTCCTGCTGTTCAATTCCAATCAATTTTCATTAGGTCTTTTTTCCACAAGTGGAAGAATATTTATTTTGTTTTTAAAGGGAATGTTGTATTTAAATATTTGAAAACTATTATATCAATACCACATTGAAAATGTAAACAGGAAGAAAAGATAAATCAGCATGACCCAGGCACTCTGAACTGCATGGCAGGAGAAGCAAAGAAATAAATCAGTAGCAGTTAGCAATTTATCCAATTTAATCTCTTACTGATTTATTCAGACTAACTTGTGGGGGGGCTAGCCTTGTTTGCACACATTCAACAATCACTTTGGAAATGTCACTTTCCAAGCACACATTACAATTTATTCAACTATCAGAGTCATTAAAGATGGAAAAGACCTTTAAGATCATCAAATGCAACCACTAACTTGACACTTTCACATCCACAACTAAACCACATCCCTAAACAACACATCTGCACGTTTTCCCAACAATTCCAGCTATGATGATTGACTCATAAGCCATTGAGTGTCAAGTCTTTCAAAAGAGCCAGTAGAAAGTTAGAGAAAGTGCTTCCCCCACGGCCAAGAACAGTCTCATTGACCACAAAAGGATCTTTTTACATCGGGGAGATGGCATAATTTCAGTTTCTGTCATCACTCAGGTGATAGAATGCTGCTGGATGTGCCTGGATCAAGCACATTCTGCCAGATGCAGTGCTGCTGCTCACCAGGGTAAAACTACTCATTCAACATGTTCAAAATCAAATCATGATTGAGTGGTTAATTGATTTATTAACACATAATTAAGCAGCAATCACTACTAGTTCACACAATACTTTCCAGAATCGGCATCCAGAACGAAAAACCACAGCACTGAATTATTTCAAAACCTTAATGTGCACAAACAGGTTTCTAGCTAAACCTTGTACGGCCAAGTTCACAAAGGAGCATTTTTGATATCCAGCAACATGAGTTATTGAGCATCCCAAAGCTCAGACAGGAAGGACACTGCTTTACCACATGCAAGAACACTGCAAGAAGAGTTACACCCCAGGGAGATGCCCCATGGAGCATGCAGTGGAGCAGCAGCTCCCAAGGATCCATCCCAGGAACACCACAGAGAACCAGAGCTTGGAACTGAGCTCTGATAGAAGTGTTAGCACCAGGCACCTTACAAGAGATACCAGAACATCATTTCACAAAGCAAACAAGAAATGGGATTTGGAAAATTCTCTTTTAAAAGTACCAGGCAATAAATCTGCAGAGGTCCTTTGTGCAGATTTCCCCCTGCTGTTATTCCTACTCATACAAGCACCTACAAAACCACTGCAAATATACATACTCCCTGAACACAGTTATTACAAAAAAAAAAAATCCCACAATCTAATTACTGATATTTTTTTTAAATGACATTTATTCACAGTTTGGGTTACACCAAAAAAATTCACTCAGATCTCTGGGAGCAAGTGTTTTGATTAAAAATTAATGTCATTTGGTCATTTTTTATTCCCCAAAATACCTTTGTATGCAATCTTCAAAATACAATTTTTAAACAGCTCATGCCACCCCAGTGAATGCTTCTATTTCCTGTGCCGAAACCCCACAGGAAGCAAGGGAATAATAATTACAATATACTCTCGTCTGAATTTTTAATAATAACACCCTCTGTTCCTTTTGGTTTATTGACAAACACTTCAAGCACATTCATCAAAAGGTTCAACAGATTTCATAACCTACATTACACACATCTGTCATTCCCACAGGATACCGCTCCCAGCAGCCACACAGGATGCTGATCTCTGGTCTGAGTGTCACCCATCACTGTGTTTGCTGCTGACATGGGGGGAGAACTCCAGATGTGACAGAGAGAGGATTCCAGATGTGATCCTGCTCCACCTTCACATCTGCATGAGAAAGCACATGCTAAAGGAGCATGGCCAAACCTTAAATATCCCTGTGAGAATGCTCTAATTGACAACTCCAACACAGGTTTCTGTGGGATGTGTGAGTGTTTGCAAGAAACATCCTGCTCTGCCACTTGTTTGCATGTGGGTCAGTCTCCTGCTCAGCTGCATTGTAAACATCAAAGCCATAAAAAGCTCACGTATGCTTTAGGAAGCACAAATGTAAGAAAGTTGCAGAAAGTCAGAAATCCCTGGGAGGAGTTTCCTTCTATAAAGTCTCCATACTAACTGAGCTCAAAGTATAACACAGCAAAACCAACCAAGAAATCAAGTGAACCTTAGGTCCTAAAGCAGCATCCCATTTTTAAAAGGCCATGCCACTCCAGTATTAAGATAATTTCTGGTTAAAATTTTCAGAAGAACATCTGCTCACTTGCTGGACAGCTTCTAAAGAAGATTAAAATAAAACTTCCTCCTCTGCCACAGGCTCTGGTTACCAGTTTCTGATTTATTATCCATTTATTTAGAGCAAGGGAATTGCCTGTCCCAGCTGCCTACCTCCTCTATATATGTGGATAGCAGAAATGGCTCCATGTTCTTTCAGATGGGGAAATTTTTTTAACCTTTATGGGTTTAAGTGACAGGAGCAAAGTATCAATGCAGCAGAGAACCTTTTTTATTGCTTTCCAGAACTCTAAGTCTACCAATGTCTAACCTAGTTCCCCTCAACTCCTATGTCACAGAAACCTCATTTGATGCTCCAGATCACACTTTGACCTGGCAAAAACAAATACATGCTACTCCAGACAAGCAATCATATTTATTATCACTGCAAACAAATTCAGTTTTAATTAAGTGTAAAAAATTAATTTTGTGTGGGCAGAACTGTAAACCTCAATATAACCTCTGCTTTTCCATCCCAATTGCAAAAATCTTTTTGATCTTTGAAGCTGAGAAAAAAACAGGGCTCCCATGGGAGCTGCAGGAGACAGCAGTGGAGTTGAGGGTGTCCATGTGAGAATCCTGAGGGCTCAGATAGTGCAACACAACCAAGCACAGGAGCATCCCTCACCACAGCCAGGGAAAAGCTGCCCTGGACATCCAGATGTGGACTTGCCAAATGCAGATGGGACTTCACTGTCAACTGGTAACAAGCAGCAAGTGAAGCTATTTAGGAAAGGGGAAAAGTGGTGCTTGGGGAAAGAAAAAGCACAATATGGCCTTTTCTGCAGAGGATGGCACGAGCACCATGCTGTGACCAAATTAATGATTTGTCCATTCACAATCCAGGAGTGGATTTCTATCTGCCTGGTAATGCCACGTCAGTACACCCAAAGCACACATGGGCCCTGAGATATCCAGAGATCTCAGAGCAACACTGGAGTTAGAGGGAGAGATTAGAAAGGGTTATTTACCATTGCCAGTATAATGCTGCTGTACTTCTGCTAAATCCAGGTGGCTTTCCCTCACAAGAACATCTCATTTGCCTTCCCACAGCATCAGTACCTCATGAGGAAGGAATATTTGCTTGGCGCTCTAATGGATTGGTATCATGAACAAGGTCACCAGGCAGACACCAACCAATATGCTTTGAGAGAGCCCTGGGGGCATCTAAATTTTATTACAGCCTCCAACACCATCTGATTGGGATTTTACCAGTGTGACAGACTGATTATTGTCCCAGCAACCTGAATTCATACTAAGATATGTACTTCTCATACTTGAACGTATGTACTTTATATTTTCCCTGGCATTCCCTGTAAAGGGATACATTTAGGTATTAGTTGCAGGAAATGCTGCACTCATCTGTAAAATGATTATGCCTGGCATACCAGGCTGAGGTCCCAAGAAAAGCTGCACTAAATACACTAAATCCTACCATTAAGTATTTTTGAAAGCTGAGGTGCCATTCTATCAATAAGCATTGCCATTTAGCTAAAGATGCCATTTCTCTGGAAGTTAGATAAGATGCAATCAATAAGCTCACTGCAACAATAATACCCCTTGTGCTGATGAAGTGAGAAAGCTTGTTTGAAAGGCAAGTTGCAAATAGAAAACAAAATATTACGTAGAAGAATGAAATTCTGCCTTATTAGACAGATACAGTCCTGGAACTATCAAACACAACACTCCATCAATAGTAACAAGTGTAATCCGCCTGTTAAAAGTGACATGAGACAAAGAGCACAAGGATAAAACATCATGCCAAGAAATAAATTTTAATCCATCTTCCTATTCAGAGAGCAGGAGGGTTAAGTACAAGAAATCACATAAATTAAACATAGGAGGGTAGGAAAGGGAACAGAATCACTGCATTCCTGGCCTCGACAGCTAAAGACAGTACTATGATTAAATAATTAAACCTTGTGCAGTCAAGCTAAATTTCAACTGTAAAGCAATTAATCTTCGTGTGTCTTTTATACCATGCCCCATCTGTACTTTTGGGCAAAGAAAAACATTTCCTCTCTTGCATCCTTCTTTCCAAAAGTTTCCTCAATATATGAGGAAAGAATCACTTCTTATTTAAATTAAATCGGTGCCATTGACAAGGTTGCTATTCAAACATAACTGTTTGTCCTTGTGAAAATTCACACACACATCTGTAGAGCTGAATTCAGGATGAGAATTACTTTTCCTGAGAAAACACTGGAAATTTTAAAAAACTTTGTGCATTATGTCAGGACAAGTCTTAACCACTGGATTAGTTTTTGGGGTTTTTTTTCATAAACAAGTGAAAGGAAACAAAGCCTGAGACTATCAGCAATCCAAGTCCCATCCAACATGCAAGATACCAGATCCAGGTCCTCTTGCTGAACTGGGTTGACCATGACCTCCAACCTTGGCCTCATCACCCAAGATATTTCCTTACTTTCTCTTAAATTATTTCCAGCCTAAGAAACGTGTCCCAACCTAAGTTATTCTGGGGAAAGAAAAATAAAAAGGTGTGGCTTTCTAGACTTATAAAGCCTATTCAGGAAAAAGTTTCCCTTACCAAATTCCTGCATGACTCTGGTTAAGCTATGGGAACTGATGTCCATGAAGACAACATTCTGGACAATACAACAACCATCACAAATCCCAGGAGCTTGCTCCACTGCCCTTTCCACAGCACTATCAGTGCAATCCTGAATTGCACTCAAACATTCTTAGGAGTCAGGCAAAGCAAACATTGACATGAAATGGCCTGAGGCAAACCAAAAATCAGATACTGAGAGGGAGACATCACATGGGAAGGGAACACACTGAATTTCAGCTGCAATAACAAGGCAGGCTTTAAGCAAAAGCAGGTTTGAGCATCCATACTCAGACCTGCCTCTGGATTGTGAGCACTTTGATAACCTCTTTAAGTGCCACAGCTTCACGTCAGGTGAGCTCATTTACAGAAAGTTTGAGAACATTCTTCGGACCATTGTTACACCCCAGGCACTCAAACCTAGAGCTAAACCAAGGCTTTTTTTGCTCTGGGTGGGTGCAAAGGAGAAAATTCCAATAAATATTCTCAAGAGATAAAAAATACACAAAAGTTCACTAGAAAACTATAGAAAATTAAGGAACATTGGCAAAAGAGTAAATGCAGCATAGCATCACTTATCCCAGCATACACTTAGAACATAGAAGACTTTATAATTGAGTCAACGTTATTCTCCTTGGGAAGAAAGGGAAAAAAATGTGCAAAAGATATAGAAAAAACACATAGCTACCAACTTCTGGGTTCCAGCAGTGTAAAGCCTCAAGATAAAGGCAAAGTGAAAGGACAACATGCTTACCTCATCATTGCCATTATGTTGAGATGGATACAACTGGCACCAACATCAGTCTTGTATTAAAAACTTTTAGTTTCTTCTTTCAATGAGCTTCTCTCAGGCAACTCTGACTCTTTCCCTCATTAGCTACTTCACACAGCACTAACTCTTCTCTTCTCTCTGCAAGTTTGCTTCTGCATGACAGGCTAACCCCAACCTGTCCCTTGCCCGGGCACCACACCCTGTCTGTCCCTCACACCTCACCTTATCTGTCCTTTGCACATGTCCCTTCCTCCTCACAGCACAGCCAGCAAACTACATCCTCAACTAACTCTCAGCCAGCTAACTCACTCTTTTATAACCCCATCCTCACTGGGCAGGCAAGGCTGTCTCCAATTCTCTGCAATCAGTACAGCTGTAATTCATTGGGAAAGATTGCCTTCTGCATTATCCTTACAAACTATTCTCCTACACCTCAGGCTTCTTAAAGCCTTCTTCCCAGATGGGATTTCCAGCCTCTTGGCCACTCAGTCTGTGACAGCCATGGCTGGAGCCGAAAGGAAGTTATCAAGGGAGAACCAGCCTGGTGGAATCCAGGGTGCATCACTGCCAGCCGCCAGGGTCTCACACCTGTCCTGGCACTGAGGCTGCACGTTTACCTTCCCTGGCAGAAGGTAAAATTCAGGTTTGGGACAGATAAGGACAACTAAGAGTGGCAGCTACAAAAAGATGAGGGGGAAGAAAAGGAAAAATTAAAAAAAGGAAATAAAAGAGAGGGGGAAAAAAGAGCAGAGGAAGGGAGAGGGCGTTCAACCTCATCCCTGCTGCCCTGGGTTATTGCTAATACAGCTCTCACGAGCTAAAAGGGTGATTATGCAGCTTGTTTTAAGAGGCTACTTGCAGACAAAACAGGCTTCCAATTTAATGTTGTAATAGCTGTGGCTTAAAATGAATACTCCGGGTGGCTGTATAGAAACACACAAGGTGAGAAGATGGATTGGCAAAAATTGATAGATCATCACAGAGAAGTTAAGGTAATAGTAGTTTTCCATTTCAAGAGGTTATCCAGGATAGCACGTCCAGGAAGGTCTCAATTCTCTGGTGCTATACACACCCTGAAGGAATGTGTAAGGAATAGACAGCACAAACCCAAAAATAAACACACCTTCCTCCCCTCCCCCAGCCCACTCTTGTATTCTGGGTTAATGTTTCTTTTACTTTTTTCCTTAGTTTGTTTCTCTCTCATTCATTTTGTTCCTGTACCCCTTCCTACACATACATGCATTAAAAATATATATTTTATTCACTTATTCATTTTTTTAATTAATGAAGGAACTAAGAGCAAGCCTTCTGTCATCCAAAGAGCAATGCTGCCCTCCAGAGCTGTCAGGAAGAAAAATCTCTTCAGGAAACATGAAACTATCTCCAAGTAAACCATAGCCTTTCAGATGGAATTGCAGAATCTATCTCATATTTATTCTGTGGGCTGAAAACCAGAAAATCTGGCTCAGCCTGGTTTACTGACAGTCATCTTGACAATTTTTCCCATGCACAACTTGTGTCAACTCCAAAGCAAAGAAGGGACTTTCCTCCTGTGTAAGACAGTGAAAAAATCCCTACTAATCAATTAACCCAGGTCTTCTGACTCAAGGTAAGGAATGCTCCAATAAATTTTCCAATCTTGATTGGAAGCCACATTCCGAAGGTGTTTACTGAGAAAGCAGTTTCCAGAAAAAGCAGTGTTCAGGTCTAACAGAAATTCAGTGACCCAAAAGTAAGCATTTGATTTTAGATTCTTCTTTAGCCAGAGTCCTGGGTGCTGCTGTTGTATCATAGCATATCAAACACCTGTTCTCCAAAAAGGATAAAAATGTAGCTAACATTTGTGGGTGCCTGTCCCATGCCAGGTAATTGCCCCTGGCATCAGATTAGGTATTTCATCTCATGTATCTTCATACTCTTTGGGTGCTCTAATCAATTATGATCCAAAAATATGCACGCCGTCAATTTTAATACAGATATTTTTAATTAACAGGAATGTATTTTACCCACAGCTTTGGTCAATGGGACAAAATTTATGGCTCTATGAGTATCTCTTTATTATAGTAACACTGAAGATTTGACACCACCAATTATTGCCCCGTCACACTTTTTTTCATTTTTAGTTTTCTTTTTTTGCTTAGTCCATTGTTTGTTTTTTTATTTTATTTTTCTCTTCTTTGCCATTTCAGGCATTTCTTTTAATTATAAAAATCTTGAAAGGAAAACTGTATGGCTAAATTTCCTTGCTGCAAAGCCACAAATCATGAACATACACCAAAGGTATCATACTTAGTGTAGAGGAAGAAGAATTCAATAAATATTTGCAATATTCCAACCTAGACTGCACTGAGAATAGCACTTGGAGTTGAAAAGTAGATGACAGCTTCTTTAGGTGTTATTATTATCTGTTTGAAAGCCCAATTTTCCAGATTGTCTCCAGATGGTAGAATTTTAAAGCCAATTTACCTACTTGCCTCACTGAGAGTTTTGCAGTGGTTTTCATGAGAAAGCTCTAGCATTTGTGAAATTGCAAGCTGCTTCCAATGGGAATAGCAAAAGAAATGCTTGTTTATTTGAATTGGTATTATGTTAGATAATTATGGCCTAATCTTGCAACTGTCTCTGCATTAATGGATCCTGAAATGTTGCTAGTAGTTCTTGGTCCTCATCCATTTTTTGTGGCCCTCCATTTCACATAAAATATTAGCGGTGCTTTTCTCAACATTTTTTGAATTTATGGGGGTTTTTATACAAGGTTTTTTTCTATTATTAGATAAAATAAATATCACTGTTTCGTGCAAAGTTTCAGTAGTATCCTAACGGCATCCAGAGACAGAATATCTGTGTGACAGGCCCAGATTTCAAAAATAAAGCTGTGCCTGTTCTTTAAAATCTTCTATTCTATGAGACACATCCAGATTTTCATGAAAACACTGAGTTGTACCTTGTGGTCCCTCATCTGATAATAAATATCAGAATATCATAAAAATACAAATAGGTGAAGATCTGGGGATATATAGTTAGAAAATGTAAGTTGTCTGGAGGATAGAATCATCAAATCCAATGATGTTTGAGATCATCCAGTGCAATCATTTACCCAGTACTGCCACTGTAACCCCTAAACCACCAAACCACATCACCCAGCACACCTCCAGATGCCTCTTACACACCTCCAGGGATGCTGACTCCATCACCTCCCTGGGCAACCTATTCCAATGCCTAACTACCCAAACAGATATTTTTTGTTTTCCTAACATCTAATCTGAATTTTCTGGTTCTTTCACTGAAGGCACAGCAGAAGAGATGGGTCCCCACCTCACTGCAACTTTCTTTCAGGGAGTTTCAGAGAGAAATGGGGCTCCCGCTGAGCCTCCTCTTCTCAAGACCAAACAAACTCAGTTCCCTCAGCTGTTTTTCATGAGATATGTTTTCTAAACTTTTCACCAACCTTGTTGCCATTGCTGAAAAAAACTTCTAGAAACTTCAAAAACATGTTGTACATGATCACAAAGATGGGAAAATATTCTTTCAGAGGATATTTACAGGGAGAGAGTGGTGGACCTATATGAGGAATGGATTATGGGATCAGAAGATCACCTGGATGGAAGGGAACGTGGGATGTGACCAGTCCCAGCCCTGCCACGAGCAGCTCTGGCCATTTAGCACAAGGAGCCTTCAGCCATTCTCTGCCCAATTTCTAGGATGGAGCCTTCTCAGGCTCCTGATCCAGCCTTTTTCCTTTTCAAAGCCCTAGTAAAACAGGGGCATCTGGGGCAGGGGCCAGTTTGCCTTTGCAAGGTGTGACAAAAACAAGGAAAAATCAAATGCAAAAGAGTGGCGGCATCAAAAAGTATGGGATGGGTGTATGTTTATAAAGCATAAAAATCATTTCATTGCCAGGGATGTCAGATTTCAGCATTTTTAGGTCCATAATTCCAGTGGTGTCCACAGTCAGAAGCAAAGCAGGGTAATCACCAGCAAAGACAAAGCATATGGCCCCAACAGGAGCAACGTGACACTCTGCAGCAAAGCACGATCCTTTTCTTGCCTAGGGATTTCCTACTGGAAAATCAAAGCAAACTGAAACACCTTTGCTTTGGAAGGCACCATCTCATCCTTTCCCTCGTGAAATCCTACCAAGGCACAAACACAACCTTTTGATCAGAAATGCACAAAATGCTTCTGAGAATTAAAGCAGCCTACTTGGAAACTTCACCTAAAGGAACTTCAGACATCATTTGTGGCATTTTAATGCTATTCTACCAGGGGAGAAGCTTCTGCTGAAGCAGGTCTGTAAGGATGGGTGCAGGGAAAAAAATGCATCTGGGTGAGAGAGAACAAAATTAATAGGAGGCAATCCTACAAACAGCTCATCCATCTTTTTGGATCTGTTCTGCCAGCAGAAATAATGCAATGCAAAAGCCATATGTCCTGTACAGCCTGCCAAGTAGGAAATCATCACAGCACATCCTCTCTGCCACCAAGATGCAAGAAGAGATCAATTTCTTGAACCTATCTGAACAATAAGTAGAGGTTGTAGTGTCAGCCCCATTAGGAATAAGAATAGAATCAGGGTGATATCTCATGAGCTGCCAGTGTCAACTTTGGTATCACATTTTTTCTCTTTAAGAATAAAGTGCACTCTTCCAGACAGAAAGAGAGAAAGAGAGAAAGAGAGAGAAAGAGAGGAAAAGAAAGAAAGAAATGAAAGAAAGAAAAGAAAGAAAGAAAAGAAGGGAAAGAAGGGAAAGAAGGGAAAGAAGGGAAAGAAGGGAAAGAAGGGAAAGAAGGGAAAGAAAGAAAAGAAAGAAGACCTGGTTTGAGCTGAGTATGTGACACCAGTGTGGGAGACAAAAAGCAGAGATTGTCTCTGTGGTAGAGGAGAAACACTAACTCAGAGACAGAAAGCCATCACAGAGAAGTTGGAAAGCTATAGAAAGAGAAAAACAAATCAGGAGAAAAACTCATTCTGTGCTACATGAGCTTTTCTGTCCCCTGAGAGCATAAAAGGGAATATTCTATACCACAATTGAGGATACAACAGCTTAAATATGTCTTCTAAAATGGTGTCCCAAAACTGGATCACCATTTCCTGATGTTTACTGCAGCACTGCATTCCCAGTGCTGTAGCTGGCATCACTGCAGAGCTGAACTTGTCTGCCTTTCGAACTTTTTCCTTGACAAAGGCGATTATGACTCTTTTTTGCTTTTTTTTTTTTTAAACATTAATTGAAAGAGCAAATAGCCCCTTTTTCCTCCAAATCCTTTCCCTTGTCTGGAGAAAAACTTCAGACCCAGGGAAGACAATTTTTTAAAAAAATTATAGATACTGCCACCTGTCTAAGCCAAGGGAAAGCCATAAGGAATTTCAATTAGTGAGTGTGGTTTCACTACTGGCAGGAGTTCCTCATAACAGAAAGATAATTATGTAAATTCTGTTAAAGCACCCTCTTCATAGAACAAATTTCCTATGACCAAAATAATTGCCCAAGATGGGAAAGAATCCCACCACACGTGGCAGCAGCAGAGTTAACAAACCTGTGAAAAAACATCTTTAACTCCAGGCATATGGCAGCCATCCTTCCCATGCAGGAGGAGCACAGGGATGAGCACAAGACCTGAGTTCCTGCCCTCCAGCTTGGCCACACAGCACCAGGAGCTGGGGATTTGCAGGCACAGACAAACAAAGATCATCATCCACAACAATCCAGGTCTATGTAGGTCTCTTCATCCACCCCATCTGCACTTGTTTTGAGAGGGCAGCAAGATTTGGGTTTGTTTCAGCTCTTTTAGGCTGAACCACATGCAGCCATATTTTTTCTTTTTTCTTTTCTTTTTCTTGAAGGCTTGAGCTGAAGCCAGTTGAAGTCATTTGAAAGACAACCAGCAAGTTTGATAAGTTTTGGCTCCAGCCCTAAATACACACCACAGCCAGACATGATGGCTGATTCTGTATCTGTCTCTAGGAAGCACTTAAAAATTGAAATTCGAAGAGGGAAGAGAGCATGTTTGTGTATATCACACTCTGGATGTTCCGCTGGCTTTAATAAATTTCAGAAGCAGCACACGTGCCAGGAGTTGTTTTCAATCAATAAATAACACAGAGGTTGAATTGTTCACCTGCCACCTCTTTACTTCCCCTCAGCAGAGGTGGAATTATCTTTTAGCCGCAAGGCTACTTGCAAACTGAAAGTCACATTTACAGAAACATCTATTTGCCAGCCTTTTTTTTTCCCCTTTATTTCCATCACAGGCAGTAGCAATATTTGACACCCACAAGGACCCTTCTCAGCAGCACATTATATATCACTCCATGGAAATGCATAAATGACAAATTATCCCTGATAGCATTGTGTCTCTGCTGACCTGCTCAAGGTTTAAAGGCAGCTGGCAATTAAATGCCATGGCTACTGACCTGTAAAAGGCTTAGGCAGAGTTGGATTTATGAGCAGCAAAGGACATTGTATATAGTGGTATTTTGTTGGTGTCTTTCTCAAATTTGAGTAGTGTTCATTCTTTCATTCTCTGCTTAAAATCATCTATTGATCTCTCACGTATTATTACTTAACAAGCTGATTCTGACTTGCCTGCTCTAAAACAAGAATGCTGCCTCCCTTCCACATTTCTTGCCATGAAGTATTTTGCCAGAGACTGAGAAAGCAGAAAGATATCACTTGTCCTGAGTCTAGAAAAGCTAAAGATTTGTTGGCAAAACTTTCTATGTTCTTCTTTCTTTTTTTTTCCTTTTTTTTCTTTTTTTTTTTCTTTTAGTACAGACACTTATTTTTACTATTGAGGGTCTTGTATTTTTATTAAATTCAATAGCATTGCCTTCCCCTGGGAGCAGACATAGCCTAACCAGTCTCCAGTAGTCCTAGACTCAGGATTTAAGACCATCTCAAACTTAACTCTCAAGAAATAAAAGATCAATGCTCAAATTAGACACGCCACAAATCTTCCCTCTTCCTGCCTTCCACAAAAGCTCTCCTAATTTAAGACAATCTCTCCTTGCTTCAGCTGCTCAACTATAGCAAAACAACCCAATGAGAACAATTAGACCTATAGAAATAATAAAACTTTCGAGTTTTCCAGAATAATCAGGCTTAGGTGACAATACCCATCTGAAAGCCAGGATGAATTACAATTCAGACCCAGAACAGAACAGCCTGATGAAGCTATAATTCTGTGTTGCACACATCATTAATAAACCTTGGCCATTAATAACTTTATGGTTTGCTGTAAACCCAGAATCATAAAGGTGTATTTAACCTTCCATCCATCTAAAGGAAAGCTCCTTCCACATCAGACAAGATCACACAACCACATTCTCAGCACATCTCAAGATCACAATTCACATTCTCAGGATAGCATTCCTATATTTTCCCTTAACACAAATGAGCAGTGGTGTTTTCAAACCTACTTAGTGCCAGAAAAATGTCTGTTGTAATCCCAATTAAAAGGAATTTTCCAATTGCTTTCCAAAGTAGAAAACCCCCAAAACTTTGTGCACTTTGAAAGAAAAAAATCTAGTTACATTTAGGTGAGGCTGTTTTGTCATTTTGGGGTTGGAGGGATTTTTGTTTCCTTTCCAACTCCAAATATAATTGGAATTATGATGTGTAACAAAATTTTTAAAAGAACATAATCCATATGTCACATCATTCATTAACATAATTCACAGGCATCTCAGGGGCTACAGCCAGCTGTTTTCTAATCCATATTCCTAGAAGCCTTGTTAAATAAATACAGTGATAAAATTCACAAGACAGTTTTTCATGTATATGGAAAAGCTCACACAGAATCACAAGGTTGGAAGAGACCTTAAAACCACCTCAATTAAACCATGGCACTGAGTGCCAGTCTTTTTTTTTTTAACACATCCAGGGATGGAGACTCCACCTCTAGGTGCTGCTTGGAAAGATTAGCTTTGTTTGGAGGAAGTCCCTGTGGAGCTGAATCTTTTCAAACCAAAAATGGTGTATCAACAGCAGGAACTGCCTGTCTGGTCACATGAATTTAGAAAAACAAATTATGTGAAAGCAAATCTCACTTACAGGAACGTATCCAAATATTTGTCCATTGACCCACTTTTTAGTCCGTTTCAAACAAGAAAATATATCTGCAAACATAAAGCACTACAAAGTTTTACTGTGTATGTATTTATATATATATATTCTTCCAAAAAAATAAAAGAATTTGTGCGCACACACATGTGGATACAGAATTTGTGCTGCTGCCTTAAAACACAATGTAAAAGCAAGGGAGCAGAAAAAAAATCACAAGTGCACCACTCTACTTCTTGTTATTTATTATCACACAGGAGATGCTTTTCTGGCTGTTCCTTTACAAGGACATTCCATTTTATTCACACCATTCCCATAATTGTGCAGCAATTAAAAGCAAAGGGTTTTGCTGTACATCTTTACTGGGACTCCAGTATCAAAATTTCTCTTAACTGAGCCTATAGGTACTTCTCTCTCTCAAATCTTATTCTATCTGTTTTTCCCATGTAAGATAAGTGGGTGGAATTTCTATCTCTTCTACAGAAGACCGTTCAGTGTTATTAACTGCTTTTTCATTAGAGAAAGGAATATCAAAGTCAGGCACCCTCTCTCAAAGACTAGTGTGGATGTGCAGAGTACACATCTTATACTGGCCATTAGCTGAGAGTATTGCACTTACAGTCATAATAGTCTATTTTCCCTTCTTCCATGGGTAATGGTGCATGGAATGAGTGTCTGAATCTTGAAATGGAACAATAGACTACTGATCTTTAAAAAAGTTTCCAGCAGCAAAAAAAAAAAAAAGGCACAGGAAAAGGAATTGTTTGCAGTATCTCCCTTACGGGGTAGAAGCCATCAGCTGAGTTGCAGTGCAAGTCAAAAGACTCAAGTTACAGCTTTAAAACAAAAAAACAACCCCAAAAGAGCAGGGGAGGAGGAGAGGGGGGAACACAAAAGAAATGCACTATCACACAGAAACAAGGCAAAATGCAAAGAACACGTCACTTTATCAGAGAAAAACTTCTATGAAAAATTTCTTCTGTTTATTATGTTGCTGAATCTTGGTACAGGACAGACTGCCCTTGCTGGTTGATTACAGCCCTGCATTTATGTTTATCTTGTATTCGATCCACTACTGAACTGTTTTCCCTGCTTCTGAGGGAGAGGAGACTGTTCTCTCCCCCTCTCTTCTGTACACTAGCAAAAATGCCAAATATTTCCTGGAAGCCCTCTTCCAGTATCAGTCCACACTGTTACAAACTGAAAAAAAAAGAACAAGACCAAGACTGGGAATTAGCTACACCTGCAAATATCACTGCCTTAGAGCATCCTGCGTTACTTGACTTCTAGAGTGTTCATATCTGAGATGTATTACATTTGCATTAATTCTAGACGCTTTTCTAGATTAATCTTATTCTCCTTGATGCAATATTAAACCTCCTGTCAAAGTGACACATCTCACACCAAGCCGGAGGATTACAAATGAAGATGATTACAAGAAAAGACTGAACTGTAATGAGCTCAAGCACTGGGCAATAAGAGCACAGTGCCAGAAAAGGGAATTGGAATGCAAGCAGCTCTCTAAAATATAATTTTTTCCCCTTCCCTATTCCTATTGTTGAATATGGTTTTAAGAAGGGATTACTAGCATCTGATAAATGAAGCTTTATTTCTGCAGAGAATACACACAACCTACACAGAGAAGTCATGACTCACCTATTCCCTTTGTCCTGGATGCCTAGAAATAGTACAGCAACTTCTCATCGAGTCAGTCCAGTGACAGTGACCTCTCCTTTCCACCCCAAAGGGAGCAGCTGCCTCCTGCAATAATAGTAGTGACAGGGTGGGACTGCAGGTATGGAGCTCTCAGAGCTTTTATTTCAGAGCATCAGCCTCACTACAGGGTGAGACACATGGCGAAATCTCTCACCATAACAGCCAAAATTATCTTTGTTACAAGGTCTTTTTAAAAGTTTTCTAGCCAATAAGATGCTGTTGAAAGCTTACAGGCATTTGTTGAAGCCAATTACTAAAGTTACACGTACACCTTGCTTTAAACAGTGCTTGTTTGTTGTTAGCCTAAAAACAATGGATAAAGCTTCATTATTAAATTTACATTTTTCTATTATCTTGCCCAATGTATTTTCTAAGGCCTATCTCTACACAGATTAAAAACACAGCCTTACTGTTTCTTGTCCTTGCATATCTATATTCTTGCATTCTTCCATTCTGAGTTTTGCTTTCACACAGCTTCTGTGAGATTTCTACCTTTTCTATCTCCCACACTGCAGCTCAGTCACCTACTCACAAGCAAGCTGGTGCTTGGGAAAGCCAGTGCCTGGGAAAGCCTCTGAAAAGCAGCACTTTAACATCAAAACATGATGGGTCTTTCCCTAGAGTTAAAAACATGGCCAGCTCACCATTCAAGTGACCAGAAGAAAGAATGAGATGAACCAGCAGAGCAGCAAGCAAGCTCTCCCAACAGCACACTCCTCACCTCCTGAAGATCCTTCTCAAACATGAAGGCACAGATTTTTCATTGGGATAATCAGCAATTGATGTGATCCCAAGGTTGTTAAGCACAGGTTCGTAGCTCAGTCCTGCCTACCATGAGAGAGCCCAAGTTATATTGCTGGGCATAATTATCCTGAAAAATTGCTTTTTTCCCCCACCAGATTTTCTCTGTGTTTCTCTCTGTTGCCCTCATCCTTGAAAGGTGGGCCTTAAGCACCAGGAATTTTCACAACTCCACACAGCCCAAATCTTAGGTTTTTGCATACCTTGGTTTTATGGCTCTTCTTCAGAAAGTGCCATTTTTCTGTAGGAGAGTGGCCTGTCAGAAGCTGGGACAAAGCCAAATGCTGCTTTATTGTGTGGTGGAGCAGGAGATGGTGCTGATCACACAAACAGGCTGCTCAGCCAGGAACTGGTGCCTACCAGAAACTCAGCCAAGTGAAGCGAAATCACAGGCCCTGCTTGCACTTTTATGGGTGAGTATTTCTTGTATTTATTGCACTGGACCAAGTTCAGCTCCTACAAGAGGAATGTGACAGATTTCATCTGACAGCCAAGTCTAATTGTATTTTCTGTACGAAATGACCAAAGACAAAAGTGCACATGTCTAGGTAGCCCAGTGATGTGCCATATGGAGGTCTAGATAAGGGTTTTTTCTGTTGTTAGAGCTCTCCACAATAACCAGGCATGGCCTGCATCCTCAGTAACTGCAGCAGAGAGGACAGATCTGAGGGGTTCTCTGCAATGGAGAATTAAGATCATGTTCCTTTCATTGCTTGGACCACCAAGTGCAGTGGGAAAAGTAGTTAAAATTGATCAGACATCAATACTGATGGTGGACACATCAGTGTCTAACCAGCAATAAACACTTTAACGGTGGAATTCATTTCCTTATTCCAGCACTTGTTGCTGATGTTGCAAAAGCAATGTTAACATTAGAAGAACTTCTTATTTTCATTAAATTCATGACTCTCCAAGAAAGCCTCCCCTGACCTGTCCTGATGAGACTTAAAAACACTCTTACATATTTGAGCAAGGAGTATTTGTGTAGTGATACAACAATCACTTCTCAATAAAAAACAATCCCTCCTGGAATCCACACAATCTGATTTCTACCAATGCTCAAGACATTATTGCAATGCTCTTTTTAGATGCATTGATTACTTTGACTTTTTTTGCCGAAACAGAAGCAAAACAAGAAAAAAAGATATCTGACAAAAGAGTTTGAAAGCTTTTCTGATTTTTTCAACTAATGAAAATCCAAACTTTTTTCTACAAGTCTTTCCTCTCTTCAGACAACCACAGCTATGAGAGCACTATATGTATTTAATTATAGAAGGTCTATTCAGGTTTAAAAGGCATCTAAGAGTAATTTATTAATCTTAGAATTGCTACATCCTGCAGTACTTTGAGTGCACTTTTGATTACTAGTAAAGTATGAGACATGACTATGTTTATTATGATTGCTATGAAACAGTGCAGTATAATATATCCAGTAAGCCAATAAGAACACAAAAAAAAAAAAAAAATTAAAAAAAAAAAAAAATTAGAAGAGAAACACCTCACAAGTGCATGTTCATTGGTCTGCTTGTAACTACAGGTAGCTGCCAGATGAGCTCTGGGACCACCAGAGCAATTAATATTGCAATTAATTTTGCAATTACAGATTATGGAGCACAACAAATTACTGTTCTCTGATACATCCTGCGAATAATGACTGTGACTATTCTGGAAGAACACAGAAGGAAATCCCTCATGTGCTAATCCTGATGGCTGGCATGAGGCAGATCCTCAAAGATCATGGAGCATAAACTGAACTCTCCATCTTAGATCTGAAGATAACACCTGGAGTCTTTAATAAACTTCTGAAAATAGTATTCAAATAAGTAGGACTTAGTCTATTTAAAACAAACAAACAAGCAAAAAAAACTGAAGAGTTTAGGATTGCTTGAATTAAAAATAAAGGTCATTTTTAGAAGCAAATAATTTGTTTCAAATACACCTATGTCTTTTTTGCAGTGAAGTAACTCTTGGTTTCTGCACAAGTATTCACAGATAATAATAATAATAATTTCAAAAATGTACAGCACCTGTTTTAGCAATCACAAACTCAGATGCTCTGTTACAGTAAAACTGGAGACAGTGTTTTCCTCAGCAGAGAAAGTCCATGAACTCTCCATAATTTTAGTTACCAAAGTAACCCCTACCTCCTTCCAATTAAAGTCCTGGTAAAAAAAAGGAGCAAGCCAGCTCTGTTGTTTGGGCAGAAATTTCCTTTCCACATGGGCATCCAGAGAATGACGCAAGCTGACTGAAGCTAATCCCAAAACACCCTGCTAGTGACAGGTTTTACAAAAGCACTCTGCTTCCCTTCGGTTCCCATTCCTCTTTGTCTGGCATTTGGATGGCAGAAAAAGGAGACCTGTTTCTATCAGCAGGATACACTGAGTTTTCCAGAAACTGTGCACAAATCCTGAGAGACAGCAATAAAGATGGGCTCCAAGGAGCTTGGATGACTTTTCAAAACACACGCAGGATTTTTAGCTGCACGACTCCCATCTATCTTAACTGCTTCCCAGAATAGGCACACCATGTCGAATGTGTCCTCTGAGCTTGCCAGCATTCACATCACCGCATGCCATCATTTTCCAATCATGGATACCCCTGCCTTCAGCCACTCAGGCTGTGTAGAACAAACAATCTGATTATTATTAGTCCCAGCTAAAGCTTTAAACTGCGCTTCACCCTCTCCCACCAGCCCTCCTCATGCTGAGTGGTATTTTGCTTTGTTAATATTGCAACTGATTTCTGCAAAGTTATCACTCCACGTGAGTGAGATGAGGAGCTTCAGCACTATTCATGGGAACATAATCAGCCTAGAAAGAGCTGGATTCATTGCACCCAGGAATGAGGGGGACAGTACACTGCTCCTTTCCAAGTGTTTTGTTAAAGTTGTAATTGAATAGGAATCAGGAACAAAAAAAAAATGCATCAGTTTGCTTCAAAAATATAGAATGCTGATATATTCCATTTTAAAAGGAAAAGGTAAATATGACTAAGTAACAGCAAAACAGAACAAAGTTCATGGGAATATACATGCACACACAAGATAATGGTCATGCCCAGGCAGATCCAAGTTCTACAAGTGTTTGTTACAAAATCTGCAATAAAATCATGTGAAATTGAGGTGGTAAGGAGCACCAGCACCTTGTCGAGACTGCTTCTGTGGAAACTCCATTTCTGTAAATCAATTTAATTTTTTATAAAAAAGGAAAAAGCCACCTAGCATCCATAAACACTTATTGAGTTATACTCAATATAATCTTTATTTTTTTCCCAAGCCAAACTCATGAATAAATCAGCTGTCCAGTTCTCCCCTTTCAGGACTCACATCAAAGCTTCCACCTTTTTTCAGTGAAAGATGTTGGGATCCCCCTCAGAGCTCTTTAAATGATCTTTAAACAAAGCAGAAAGGTCAACCCAGAAAAACACAAAGCTCTACTGTCCTGGACTCCCTGCATACTGCATGGTTAGCAATTTTGTAAATGTTGTGTTTGCTGGTAAGGATAATAAAACAGATTGGCTGTGCAGTGCTTTTAAGAATATAATCTCTTTTCAAATAGCAAAAATATGGCCTCCTTTAAACCACCAAAACCTGATTAATCTTTCCCTTGAATTTGGTTGAATCCTTCATCCAGCAATAAAAATTAATCATTTGTGAGCAATAACA
The DNA here is from genome assembly GCA_013186435.1 of Turdus rufiventris. Taxonomy (NCBI): domain Eukaryota; kingdom Metazoa; phylum Chordata; class Aves; order Passeriformes; family Turdidae; genus Turdus; species Turdus rufiventris. Next base: position 1,489,222 of record PYHW01009643.1, on the reverse strand, counting down.
ATCTCAGGCTGGTCTCTAGGGAACAACATCCATGTTGGTGAAGCAGCCAAACCCCTTTCCAAGAGCCTTCCTGGTTATCTCAGCAAAGGCCATCAGAGCCCTAATAACTTGTCATCCAGATTGGATGTATAAATAAATGGATGGTTACAGATGGTTAAATCAAGTGTATCCAAAAAAGTACCCCAGTTCTTGTCACTACAGGACAGAAAATTCACAGAAATTTCTCTTAAAGTAAAACAAAGAGATTCCAGAAATTAATTTCAGTTATGAATTCAGTGATGACTTGTTTAAGAGAGGAAAAATCTTTGACAATTTTTGAATAATCATAATGTGTGTATTCCCAAATAATTAATTTAAATAAAAACATATTTCATTCCACACTTGAGATATTATACTGGAACAGGAAGCATCACATCATGAAAGCTATTAAACCATCACCAACAGGAGCACTAAAAATGCATTGCTTCCCAAAGAAATGCTTCCTTTTTCCCTGATCTTTGGTTGACATCTGTAGTAAGTTCATCCACACTAGACAGAACCTATAGACACCCTTATTCCTGGGGCCAAGGCACCCTTAGGTCAGCCCACAAAACTATCTTCACTGCCTATAGTCAAAATTTTATTCCCCATTTTTAATATCAGCTAATATTTACTCTTTCCATTCAGTCACCATAGACAATTCCCTCCAGCAATGGAAAATTGCTTTCATCACTGTGCTGGCCAGTCCTGCTACAACAATGCAATATTTTTAAAAAGGCTTTTTCTCAGGAGAAAAATGCCACAAGATATATTTATCTCTGACTAATCCGTTTCTAATTCACACTCTAAGATGAAGGAATTAAGAGGCAGATACAGCTGCTGTCCTTATCAAATTAATTAGTATAAATTGGCAGTCAGAAGAGACAATCCACTTCCAGGAGCACCTAGTTCCCTGCTTCAAACCCTGAGCAAAGAGCACATTGAATACATCACTGTAAAATAATGCTCAGCAAACAAAGGATGTTGCACAAAAGCAATTGTTCCCCATACTGCTTTTCTTAGGCTGTCCACACTCCAGCTGCACAACTGTGCATGCAATTTATGCTTGATTTCCAACTGGCATAAATTCCTTCCAACTCCAGGCAAAACAGTGAAATGTAAACAAAAAGTTATGCTTTTTATGATATATGTAAAACACACAAATGTGCCAAAACAATCAAAAAATTCGCTACAGACTATGGAATTTGGGCATGGAATTATTCATTCTCTTCCTAAATATGATTGCTCTTCACGAATGTGGGAAAGTCAAAATTTATAAGCAATGCTAATATTTATCAAAATATTGTGAGAATTCAACACATATGAAAAGAAATACACTAAGAACAATTCATTTCAAATAATTCAAATGCATTTTTGGGTTAGTTCAACATAGTAATTGAATTATTTCAAGTCCTTATATGTTACAAATGGAGGGGGAGAGTTTAGATGGTCTTGGCCCAGATTTCTGGCAGTAGGCAGCAGTTTTATTGAGGCACCCAAAAGCCACTTTCACTCACAAGTTTGGAATAATGACCATTATTAAAACTTGAATTATTTATTGAATATGCACAAGGAAAAGCAGATGTAAGGCTTTAACAGGCTTCTCACTCCACAGGATAAGCAAAAGAAACACCACTAGCAGGCTCATAAGACAGTGTACGATAATAAAGGTGCACTTTATTGCACTTTATTTGCTTTATTACCTATATTACCATCTAGCAAAATAATAGCATAAATTAGCAGCCAGTGCCACTTTCCAAGGAATGATGGTGCTGTGCAAAGGGCCTCCCTTCTCTCAATTCCCAGGAAAGTTACTTGAGGCTGTCTTGGCTTTTGAGAATTCCTCACATACTCAAAGAATGCGCAAGAGATTTCTGATTTTAAGAAAATTACAGTGGTTTTTTATGATTTGCAAAAGTGCTGTGCCTGTCAGTCCCAAATTTTAGGCAGGACCTTTATTTCTGACTAAGGATGTTTTCAGCCAAGACAATTCATCACAAGGCAAGCTTACTCCAGCCTGACCAGCCAGAAAAACTTCTTCTGTGTCAGGGGTGAGAGGTCCTGTCATTATCAGCAGCTGCTAAAAAGCTGTCCTGGTCCTCTGATGATGATATCAACGCCAAGATGCTGTGAAGTGCTTTAACAGCATCAGAAGTGCTAAAAACCTACCAATACTTTCCTCCTGCTCATGAGATACACAAGTACATGTTTGTCTCTGATGCAAAAAAAAAGGTCTCCTGTTTTTGCTTTTTATTCGGTGTTTTACAGGCATCATAATTTTGAACTTAAAATTTTAAATGCCAGTCTAGAAACCAAATTCTGACACAAATCAAGTAGTTTTTAGAACTTGTACAGTTTTTGGAATTTAATGCAAACCTACCAAAAACCTACTCTTAGTAGAAGTCAGAAGGGATTCTTCTGGAACTACTACTGAAGTGCTTGAGAAGCACACAGAGACTCTAAGTTTGACTTGGATACCAACTTTGTCTGGCAAACAAGAAATATGTCAGAGAAATATTTCAGTTTTGATGTTCAAATTATTGGAATAACACACTGGAAAAATTGGGCTATGGAGGAACAGATTATTCAGAAACCACAATACCTAAAATGGGATCTGTAATGTGATAGATTACACCTGTAGCTAGGATTATTTCCAATTAGGTGGGAAATAAATAAATTCTTAGCAAAATATCAAACATTCATTTAAGAGATTCAAGTTGACCAAACAAAGGCAAGCAAAATTTCTGATTTTCAATTGATATCTGTATAGGAAGCTGCTGTATGTATATATTACTGAAGCACAAAACACCCTCCAGCTATAGAGCTACCAGATAAAGAAATTTCATTCAGACAAATTATACTCATGCACTAGGTCATTCTGTTGGGCTTCCATGCCATTATCTGTCATTTACCCTCCACTCCACGTCCCCTCCTGCACAGGTTCCTCACACAGGTCACAGCTGGCCTAGCCAAAACCCAGGTGTGAGTACAAAGAGAATTTTTTAATGCGAGCTGTGATGTGGGAGAGAAATGCTGCTCTCTTTGTGACCTTTTATTTTCTGCAGCCTAAAAGAAGGGTAAGTCACACCTTGACTGTCCTGAAACTGAACCAGCAAACATCCTTTTGACAGAACAAGCCACTGTCAGCTCTCATTTCAAAACCTGAATTTCAAGAAAGACGGATTTGGCTTTTATGAGAGATGTCATTCTATTGAAACTAAATTTATTTTCAGAGGCTCTATAAACTGGCTGAGTGAAATCTTAACTGCATTAACTTTTGAAGATATATTCGAAAAACGGTATTTCACGGAACTGCTGCAAAACCCAGACTCAGTGCCTATAAATCATCTCCCGAAAAGGAATCCATTCTGACATGTTTTATTGAACTTAACTTAATCATAAACCCAGACTCTCCAGACTGAACATGGGATGCCCAGCTGCATTAGTGCAGGCTTCCCAATGCACTATCAGATCAGGATCTGGCATGACAGATTCAATTGGCTGCTTGTGGGGATTAGGGCACTGCAGGTCTTATTTTTTGTAGAACTATTAAATGTTTAGGCTCCTCTTTCCAAAGACATTCTACATTGTTGTTAGCTAAAAGGAAGCCCCAGTTGTATAAATCAGTTCATGCTTTAAAAAGTATAAATATAGCATCTTATTCTCCAGAGTATGGAAATTTGTTATCCTACAAATAGGATAATCCTCTGATTATGGGGGAGCAGCAGCCTTGAGACATGTACTCCAGTGACCCTTATTTTTCTAAGCCCAGGGAGTTTCTCAGGTTCTGGCACAAAAAAATTATATCTGCATGTCAGTCATAGCCTGTGTGCTTTTTCTAACTCAAGCATCTCAGCTCTAAAGTGATTGGTCTTTTCCCTCTGGAGCCAGGCTGAGTGATACAGCAGCTCTCAGTTGTGATATTAACATTTCAAGCCAAGACTCAATTCACATCCCCATCTGAGAGACAAGACACAAGACCTTAGGCCTGCAAGCACTGCAGGGAAGTTTATTTTGATTCTCAAAATCCCTAGTGCTTTGCAGATTGGAAATAAACCAAGAGGCCACAAGCTAAAATTCCTCCTATAGACCACAGAAATACGCTGCCGAGATTTCAAATCTGGGGAAGAACACTGAAACCCTGCTGCTTTTTGGGAGAACCCCAGCAAGCACAGTGCAGTGGCATGTCCCAAACCTGACCAACAAAAACCCATGGGCCAAGCCTGGGACATGAGCCTCAGGGAATTTTCTTTTCTCTTTGTTTTTCTGGGGAGCTGCAGCAAAAAGCCCCAGAGGTTTGGAGATTTTCCTTGGTGACCCTTCTAGCTGAGGGTGGCAGCTGCAAGATGTTGACTCAACTGAGTGGGTCAGAGTTTTGCCATGGAAGAAATCAAAATATTTTGGGGCTATTCTTTTCCACAGGTCACTCAAATCTATTTTTTTAGCATGACTTTAAGGAGGCTTCACTTAGGTTGTTTCAAAAGGAAATTTTCATCCTGAACTGGTTCCCAAAAACAGGCAGGTTCTGGAGATAGCTACACCATCTTTATAATATTTCTGCTTTCTCAGGATATAGAGAGTCATGTTTTCACAAACACAGATTGATCTTTTGCACATTCACCTTTCACCCCAGGTTTTTTAATTCCTTTCAATACTGAAGGAGCTATTCAGGAATCCAAGAAAAAAAATCAAAATCATTTTTCCACTGTGTAATCTCCGCAAATTTGAGGAGCTGTGGAAAGTTAGATGTGGTTAGAAATGTAAGAAACAAAAGCTAAGAACACTTGTCATTTGCTCTATTTTTCTTGGGAAAGAGAAGGAACAATGTTTTGATTCTCTCCCCTCTTTTCTCCACCAAGTACAATTTTAAATTTTCAGATTTTCAAGTGGTAGGGCCAGGCTGTAAAACCAATTGTCTCAAAAAAAAAAATTAACAATTGGAAAAAATTGCTCTATATAACATTGGACAGACAAAAAAAAAATCTATTTTAAATCATCTGAAATAGCTGACAGAGCCACAGAGTTGTTTAGCTGTAGTTATTTACAGTGTTCTTTGAACCAGAAAGACAACACAGCCATACTCAGGGATAGTTGTGGAAGATTAGAAAAAAAGAAAAAAAAATTAAATAGTAGATAGTGGTTGTGGCAGTGCAATGCTATGGGAACTTGGAAGAAAAACAGCACAAGAAACCATTCTGAAAGTCTCTAGTACTGAAATTCAAATCCCAATAATTAATCTTATTGTTACTACAGCACTTCAAAACTATAGCATTTAGCATTCAAATTTCATTTTATAAGTAGTTGTCAAAAATAAAGTCCCTAGTTAGAAGTCTACCATTTAAAATCCACACTTTCAAAGAAATTGATTGAAGGAAGCAATGGATACAAGAAAATAAAATATCTAAAATAGATGGTGATCTTGCAATGCCATTCTACCTTAACTCATTGCAAAAAGCATACAGAGAAATTCATCAGGATGGGGATTTATGATCTGATTCCTTCTCACCTGTTATAAATGTGCGTGTAGGAAGGAAAGCTTCCTCATCAAGTTTTCTGTGGGACAGGAAACCTCTTAAAGAGAGGAAAGGTAAGAACAAACACCTCTTCTTTCTTCTCACACTCCTCCTAGCACCTGGAAGTCTGGATTAACATCACATTACACAGTCAGGTGACACACATAAGTGAAAATAAAATCATGCAGTGTTGGCAGGAAACAGGTTCACCTGGGTTTAAACTCTGTCACCCAATGTAAAACATATTAGACAGATTTTGGCTTCACTGTAGTCAGTGGAAATGTTCCCATGGATGTCAAAAGAGGCAGGATTCATTTCATGTGATTCACCATCACTGATGTCTGCAGAGGCAAAGAAAAACTGTTCTGTAATATTATTCTGTAAAACACAACCATGGCTGTGGTTTCTCACATAGATGCTGAATAAAAGAGACCTAGCTTCAAATATAATCCACACTCTTATTTATATCTTAATGAAAAAAATCACTTTTGGATCTAAAATGTTCCACACTTGCCCTCAGTTGCACTGTGGGGTTTTTTTTTCTGCAATTCTTTGACACATAGATATCAAAGCATTGTGAATAACAGAAAGAGACAAAGAGAAAATCATCTTTAAAATACAACCGTGTGGGGACAATATAAAAGTGATGTGAATCTGCTTATAACATATAAAGGAACAGAAAAATATTATCGACTCATGTCTTATTCCTCAGATCCCCAAGCTATTGTGTATCATCCTGAGATTAGCCCAAAGCAAACAGATACACACTTTAAAACTATGATTTCTTTTTTCTCAGCACAAGCAATCCTTGAAGGAAAAAATTAACCATAAAAATGCAAAGTCTAAAAACTGTAAAAAGCAAATTGGAAGGAGGGCTGTACTTTAGCTGACTCCACTTGTGACTGCAGTGCCAGGGTCCAAAAACAAGGCTGCTCTCCACTTGACACCCCCAAATGTCAGCAGCAACCCAACATTCTTCCATCCCATGGCCATTATTCAGCTTGGGGCAGCATCACTGGGTGCCAGTCATGTTCTGCACACCCAAATCAGTTCCTCCCGGCCCCAGCAGTGACCAATTCCCACGCTTGGCACCCCCAGGATTTGCCCTTTCCCCACTCTCCTCCCTCTGGCTCATCTGAATACTTTGGTACCAGCTCACCAGGAAAGGCAAGGTAAGGACACAGCTTTTCACATCCAGGCCTTAAGGACCAGAGACCAAATTAATATTTTCTGCACGCTGTGGCAGGTAAAGAGCTGTGCAGATATGGTTTGATGGCATCGTTAAATCAACCCACTTGATCTCCTAAAAGACCTTACAATGTCCCCTTCTTTCACTTTGAAAACAGGAATTAAATCACCTCTAGCTGCCTGTTATACTCTCATTGAGCCCAGCATGCTGTACATGAGTTTCACAATATCTCCCACCCCTCTGTGTTCAGAAAAAAAGGGAAATTGGAGTAGAATTGGGATATAGTGCATGTGAGGGTTTTTGTCATGTTTTCAGATTGCACCACAATCTGTGCAGCCATGCCAGAAAGAGGAGGAAAAACTGAATGTTTATATTCCCTGTCCAGAAAAAAACACTGAAACTCTATTTGAAATCCTAATCAAGACAAATACTTCATCCATCACCTCCTATTCATAAAGAGAATGACAATGGTAGGAAAAACTAGCTGACAAATGCAAACTACCATCCTCCCTTACCCTCTAACAGTAAACATCAAGTTTTTCCAAAAAAGAAAAAAAAAAAAAGCGCATCAAAGCTGAAAGGCAGAAAACAAAGTAGACACTGAAATTAGAAATTATTTAAATTGAATTTTAAATTAAGAATGCCCAGAAGCTGGCCTGTTTATGATAAACCTCGGGGTTTCTGCATGGCTGGATTCACATTAGCAGAGGAATGATAGCCTCATGTATTCACTAATCTATTACCTTCCAGTTAGAAATGGAATATTGCATTAGCATGCAGAAGGACACAAGCCAGCACTACAGGGGGAACCAGTATTTCTGTCTTAAGCACTGGAGAATCACAGTGCAGATCTGTATAAATAATTAGAGAAAGGGAAAAAATGAGCTTGCACCGTTCTGAGGCTCATTTGCCTCGATTAGAACACTGACATTCATTTTAAGGTGACAACTGTTCTGAACAGCCAATATTCAACACTGCTCTGGTTGGAGCTTCTCCTTCCTTCTCTCTCATTTCCCTAAAAAATATAAGATAAAATAATGCTCACATGTGCCGAAATCTTTCATCCATTGATGACTTCCAAGATTCGGATAAAATTCAAAGGGTTTTCTGCAGCTCTCAGTTTTAGACATATAATTTACTCAGAGTTGTTCCAGTCTAATGTGCAGTTCAGCAGTGAACTATCATTTTCTGACTTGAACCACCTGAAGTTTTTTTCTGAAGGGCAGATTTTTTTTTCTGCTTTGGAAACCAATAACTTTCCTTTGGGAAATGCTCTAAGAGATTTCACCTGATGCAAGCTTTGTACCCACCTCTTCTCATCATCTTCAACAGAAATGAGCCAAGTCATGACTCATGTTCCAGGCCCCAAAAATCCAGCAGTCTGTACTGTCAACTTCATTGCTTCATTGCTACTGATCTTCAGCAGTTCTGCTTTGAAGGACTGTGCTCTTTATCCTCAGATAATATTGCCAAAGATGCTCATTTGTGCATCCTACATATTCTTTATGTTGAAGTCTTCTATTCCCCTCCAGTAAGCTCATCTTTAAAAAAAAAAAAAATATATATATATATATATATAAATAAATAAATAAATAAATAAATAAATAAATAAATAAATATAAAAATAAAATAAATAAATCTGGAAATATTCATGCATTTCCTGGCTTTTCTGCCTTTGGAGGCCAAAACTCTGCTGGTCTGGGATGGATCCTTGAAGACTGTACAGGAGGGAGCAGGATACATTGATGGTAAACTTTTTAACCACATGTATTGTGCCCCAGAAAAGTCCAGGATTAAGGCAGCTAAGACTACTGAATAACACCAAATCTGGCAAATCATTTTGGCTGAAAACCTATTTTGTGTTTAAAACCCTTTATTTCTACATCATTGAAATACTTGGAAGCATTTAATTCCTAAACACACTGAAGCGTAAAGACTTCAAAGCAAATATATTTCTGAAATGTAAGAGTTCTCAAAGACTAGTTTTGTTCAAAAAAAAATCCATCTCTTCCCCCCACGGCTATCTGATTTTTTCAGCAAAAAGTTAATTTTTCACTGGGTCCCTTGGGAATCTGAGGGAGAATTTGGAAAAAAATGAGAGAGGGGAGACAGGGAAAAATACTCAGGCCTCGAGGTAGCTGGATTGCTATGTCCCATGTCAATGAAGGCAGAGTGGAAAAGGGCAAATAATGAACTAGCCACTATTGCAGCACCTCGAGCAAGAGAAACTGAAGAGTACATGGCTCCCAAGACATAGGACCTAAATAAACACCCTGCTGACTCTCCAAGCAGAAAATCTGCTTTGCTGCTAGGTTCTAGGAACTTCCCATCCTCTTTGTTTCCAGGATAAATCACTCCTCCTTTTGTATAAATACCACAAAAGCAGAGATCTTCAGTACATCAGCTAATATGGATATGATAATGTATAATACAGACTCAGATAACCCTAAATATTTGGCCTAACATGCAAATCCCACAGAGGCAAGCAAACAGGAGATTCCTTTTTCAAAGCCACTTAGCTGTCAGTACCTCAGGCTGGTGCACCCATTGACTTGAAGGCAAATTGCTGACAGATTTATGTTACAGCAATCACTCTTTTGTTGGTAATTTTCAATCTGAAACACTTTCAAACAACATAGTTTGAAGGGTGTATTACCAAACAGGAATTATTCTGTTTTCCCATACTTGAATACCTGGCAGGTTAGCTACATTCAGTCTTGCCTGAAGGAGGAAGAGATACTAGCATAGCAAAAATCAGAGATTTTAACAAATTAAATTAGATCTAGCTGTTATTTTAGGAGGTATTTGCCCTCTCATGCACGTGTGGTTAGGCTGGAATACAATTGTTCAAAAAGGCAATCTTCTAGTACCACTCTGCTGGAATAATGTGTAGAGCATTCACATTCAAATAGGCAATCTGTGAGAGTCTGTTCAGTTTTTGCACTGAACATCTCCATCTCAGTATTGGCAGAAAGGAAAGGGAATTGAATAACATCAGGCATTTTAAATCTCTGTTCTTCAATCTACTTCAATTTCTTCTCCCTTATCACTGCTCAAAACTACAGTACCTGTTTTCTCTAAAACTTTGCAAGACTTTAGTTCCAATTGCCATCTCCACTGCTGGCTATTAAACTGTGCATACCCTACAGGGGTGTAATTAAGGAAGCATTAAGATTCTTTCAGCAAAGGACAGTTCATTTGTTGCTGCTGCACTCTTTTTTTTCAGGAGGTTAACTTCTTGGCAGCCCTTGCCTGTCCTGGAGTCAATTTGCATCCAAAGGATGGAGGCTGGTGGGCAGGACTGAGCAGTTTGTCTTCTCACCTCTCATTTATTACCACATCACCTGGCAGCGCTGCTGACCTTTCTCACCTTGCAAACAGGGACCACACACAACTGGGATTGTAGGAACAGAGAGAAAATCCCTTTGAAATAACTTACCTGGTGATAAAAATATTATCAGCATGATGACACCCTTAAGTCCCAATGTTAAAATCACGCTGTTATGTCACCAGCAGCCTCATAAAGGGCAGCAAGAGAAGCTGGACAAAGTCAGGGCAGCTTGGAGGGAGAGCAGCAAAATCTCATCTCCAGCACTGTCATTCCCTGACTCTTCCCATTTAGGTTTTGGGGTGGGATACAAAACCTGCCATGCTTCCTGCTCTTCTCCCCATGCACCCAAACTGCACCTCCTCCATTTTTCACCAAATAAAAGCAAACTGCTCACACCACTCCAACCTCTGGAAACAGCTGCATGGCAGATATGGCAGAGAATAACCCAGTAAAGGGTGGAACTCTATGGACAAGTTGGTATTTAAAGTGCTGCTACTTTAACAGTGAGATAAATCCCGAGCCAGTTTAAGTGCCTAGATCTGTGATTGATGGGTATGAGAGACTGTTTCATACTCTGGAGTGACCTTATTCATGTTTTCTCCTCTGACAACAATTCCATCATAAATTGCCCTGACTGATAAAGACATCATAAAAAACATTCTGAAAACCCATTCACTGAGCCATGCATCCATGACTGTGCAGTAGGGGAATTAGCAGGCAAGTCAGTCCAGTAACAGCTAATTTGGGGAAATTATTAATTTTTATTTTAGAGAAGCAATGGTTGTCATGCACAGTGATGAATCCATTTTGATTTTAATGTGTCTATCATCTGAAAAATTACTTTCAAAAATACCTTGAAATTAACCCTTCCTTCATTTTCATTCAATGAACAAACACCTGAGGAGAACAGAGGGTAGAAGGTGATTTTAATACCAAAAACAAGCCAGCACTGATGTCACTACATAAGATGAAATTGAATGTTGTTTATTTATTTAGCATTTTTCTTGCCCATAGTTCAATCAAGTCGAAACCCCATCTGTAGCATATCCCAAAAAGAATACCAGACAAATCATGCCAACTCAGTTAAAAAGAAATGGAAGGAGCAGATAGATAAAGAAAACATCACAAACCTGAAATGTGAGCAGGTCACCCCCAGCCTGTGACAGCCTGAAACAGATAAAGAAATTCCCTCCTGATGAATTATCTTTATATTATGAATAAATACTTCCAGAGTCCTTTCTCAAGCCATTACAAGCCTTAGATGATATTATTTGTCTTCTTCACTCAACTGTGTGTATTATTTGCTCCAGGAGCATGAAAACCTTAAATTAAACATGTACTAAAAATGAATAAAACTCCCTGTATTTCCTTAGATTGGCATCCTAGAAGAGATCCCTATTAGGGTCTTGCTGTTAGGAAACTTAATTCATTACTGTGAAATTGCAGAAACAACTCATTTCTATAGAAATTCTCCCTTATATGCAGAAAAAGAAATATTTACTGGATTTGTTTAGTTTTTGTCTTTCTTGCTGCATTATAAATGCTAAACTGTGTGGAATATACATTGCAAAGCACCAATCAGGCTACAAATTGTTTGCCAAATATCACACCTTATGGACTGGCCACATTAGCACAGCAAGGAAGGAAAGGAGAGTGCTGATATGGCATGAATAATATATGATAAATCCTCAATTCTGTAATCTCAGCATTTGTTTTCCCTTTTACCAGTGGAAGTAATAAATAAAAAATTCTAGGATTTAGCAAGTGTACAGAATTCCATGGACAAGTGGGCAGCTCCAGAATTTAAGTGCACCCTTTTCTTCACTGGAAGACTACTGTGGTGAGATAATAAGCAGCTTTATGTTGCTCCTAATTCTCTTTCTTCTCATCCTTGCAGATGACTGTCCCTTCTTTATCAATAGGGAGAAAGGCTTATGACTAATGTAAACCCAGCAGTCCTCCCTAGGGGGCTGGGAAATAAAATAAAATTATAAACCCCAAATAAAACCAAATAATCCTTCACTGAAAAAAAAACCCCTTAATTTACATAGATGATTCTGGATTCCATGTACCAGATCTGCCCTGAAGGGCTGGGATAAAAAGAGAGACTGGGTCTTTAATGAGAAAAAGATCACAGGAATTATTTCCTTAGGATTTTTGTCTGCTTTTTCACCTCAAAAACAACAAACAAAAAAACCTCACAACATAAATAAATTTTAAAAAAAACTAAAAACAAAAACCAAGCAAGAGCTGGAAGCAATCACCCAGCATGGAAAATTAACTAAAATGCTGGAAAATTATCAAACAGAAGAGAAAATAGTCTTATAATGGGAAATGTCAGGCAACCCTGGTAAAAACTGAAGTTTCCATTCCCACCTGTAATCACCACACTGCACTCTTAATAGGTAATCTGCAATTAGACACAGATGGTGATGGAGATGCTGCAATATTCTGTTGATGCTTGTGGTTATACATTTTGTTAAACAAAGTGCTCGGGAAAATTAAGGGCACTCCTGGAGATTTCTCCTTCAGCTCTCCAAATCAGAGGGCAAGATTTAACAGATGAAACAAACAGTGCAAAGACAAACACTTAAAAGAGATAATCTGGATTATTTTAGAATTTTGCATTCTCTAGTGTTCCAATGAGTTCTGAGTGATGATAGGAAGTCTATTCCACATATGTCTCTTTTCCTACAAACAACAAATTAATTTACTAAGAATTCTATTTTGGACAAAACACAAAATAAAACAAAATAATCTTATGCAAAAAGTGCATGCTGAGAGGTAAAAGCAGAATTCTATTACTGAAAAAGAATTTAGTAGGATATTTTAGAAAAGCCCTTTTCTGTTTTTTAAATAAATTTCATTGTGTTCAGAATGTTTCAAGGTGGTGCTTGGGTTGAAATCCATACTTCAACACGGTTGATATGTGAATGTAAAGTTAAACCAACTTGTTTCACTCCCCATAAAATTCCACTGGGAAAAAATCTTTTCCAGTCATTTTTTAAAGTTTTCTCCTTTTGATATCAAAGAATATTAAAATGCACAGCTCTTTAGAGCTTCTTTAATGCAGCTACACTGTTTTCTGTTTAATCATGAAAACACTGATTTGCTTCTTTGACATTTAAAGGTGTCTTCACTTCTTGGAGACCAATTTGCAAATAGTTTTTCCCATTCATAAGAGCAAACTAATAAGGTAGATGCACAAAGGCTCTCAAGGAAGGAAAGATGTCAGCAGCATGTTTTGAAAACTCAAACAGAAGATATGTCTGCTGTCTTAATTAAATATCCAGGAAGAAAAAAATAAAAACACTTTCCCAGAGTAAGCAAGCAAGTGGACTCTGCACATCCTTCACCTTATCACTTCTTCCTGTGGTCTTTCTGCAAGCAAACCACCAATTACCATATTCAGAACAAAGAGCCAGAAACCTGAGCTGAGCTGAGCTGATCCACTTTTAATTCAATCCTGTTCCTTCACCATCACCAGCAAAATGCAGTTAGCTTGAACAGAGGCAAATAATTATGACCATTATAAAAAAAAATTATATTTTTCAGAGATAAAGATACCATAGAGTTTAAGAGGATAACAGCTTTTCCTGACAAAAGCCCTTAAGCTTACACTACATTTTCCCAGAAATGAGAATAACTCACATGATGAAGAGACAATCACTAGGACTAACTAATTTACTAGTCTTAAAACTGATCTCAGAATGGAGAAACCTCTGTGGAGCTGCCAAACTTCAATTTTGTAGAAGTTGGTTAAGACCAGTCCCTTTTATCCACTGGACTTTGCCCAATACATGTGACAGAATGACAGCTTGACAGTGTGACACAATTTTAACCTGACTGCATTTGCTAAACAAAACCCCTGAGGCAGAGCTGCAATAGCGTCAATCTGGATATTTTGAAGCTGTGGCAACTCTGAAAAAAAAAGTCAATTCAAGCAGAAAAACAGGCATTCTCTCTCAGATTATCATGTAGCTTTAAGGACATTCAACTACATACATACATATATATATGTGTGTATAAATATAATTGTATAATTGAGGGTTTTGTCTTATTTCCACTGTGATGTCTGGCTGCTGCAGCCAAAAATATCTTTCTGATATAAACGTTCCAATCTAAAGGATTTCAGAGCTAGCAACAAGTGAGAAAGCTCCTCTTGAAGAGCAAACAAGTTTTTCCCTCATTCACAACACTTTTACAGTTACAAATGATCACACACAGCTCAGTATTGGCCAACCTTTACAGTGGCAAGACAAAGATTAAATTGGCTGAATGTACTTGGAATAAGGAAAATCATTCAAACAGAGAAAAGTTGACCTGCAAAGAGGATTCATGTAAAACCCACTGATGTTGATGGAGACAGAAAGAACTTCTTGATGTAGAGCACTGGGACAGGGAGGTTTTGGGGATGTGTTCCTGTGTCACCTGCTCCAGGTGAGCCTGCCTGGGCAGGGGATTGGGATGGATGAACTGCAGAGGGCCCTTCCAACCCCACCTGCTTTGTAATTCTGTGATTCTGTGATATTCACAGGATGTTTTATCTTTATAGCCCGTGGCACAGGGCAGGGTGTGCCTGAACATTTCTGGGCTCACAGGAGGTGAAGGGAGCCCCAGTGCCCAGACAAGGACTGGAGACAGAGAGGCTCTCTGATTAAACAAACCATCACAGATAAAAAATTTTAAAATGCACCAATTTATCTTCTGAGTGCAGCTGCTATTTTTCACCTGGAAGCTGGGAAAAGATCAGGCTGTGGCTCCCAGCAGTCACAGTGGATGCATAATACTGGGAATATGCTCGGGGTGACACTTCTAGTCATACTTTCTCCTGAAAAGCATCTCATTTACAAACCAGATTTACTATCTGGGTCTGTTGGTAATGCAGAGCACTCCTCCCAAACACCCATGTGGCCCTGTTACAGAGCCTTGATTACCTCTTTGATGCTAGATCTTCCTAGGAGAGCTCTGAAATGAAAGTGATGAATGAGCTGCTGTCAGGTGCCATTCCCTGGGTGGCCTTGAATCCATTCAGCTATCTGTTCCACTGCCAGCCCTGACAATGATGAACACAAGGCAGGTAGCTGACAACACCTCCACAGATTACCAAAAAAAAAAAAAAAAAAATTTAGAAAAAAGAGAGAGATGAAAAAAGGTTTGATTGCCACCATTCATGCTTCACTCACCCACACTGCCTTCAGAGGAGTTGCCTGGGGAGGGAATTACAAAGTCTGTTTATGCAATTATGTGGAACAGGATATCCAAATTCCCTGGGCTCCATTCTCTAAAGCACTGCCTTTCTCTTGTCTCTTTTGCTGTCTGTGGCTCACATTTATTGCTGACAGGGATTCCAGTGGGTTTGTCACACAAACAATGACCACAGAGAGCCTGATGACACTTCCATTTGCATGTGCCATGGATGTGTCTCTGCTAGTCCAGGAAGAGGGTCCCAAAAGGATGAAAGCCAGGAAGAACTGCTTGCCTGGCTTGTTGTGTTTATGGCAGACCACAAAGCAGCCTGGTTTTCTCCCTAATCCCGACACGTAAGGAAAGGTTCTCACATGAGAAGTGCTCCTCTGGGGATTCTCTATTTTTTTTGTCTCCAGCTGTCACACATGCCTGGTTTTAGACCTTAAAATAAAATGCATACAACTGCACTTCCATTCCAGAGTCACAACAGCCTCAACCTAAAAAAATTCTGTTTAAACCAGTGTGAAAGAAAACCAGGGAGTTTTGCTTTTAAACTAAAATCTTTTTCTGTGCCATCTTTTCATTTTCCACCTCTAAAACATACAAATTCCAAAACTTGGAGGTGTTTCCCTCCCCACATGTAACTTCAGTGTTTAAAAAGGCCAATATGATTATTTCCTGTCCTCATTGTGACTCCTCACCTCTTACATTTTACACCATAGAGACCTTGCATTAGGCTGGAGAGTAAGGAGCTGCAAAACAATCCTAGAACAAATACCTTTTCAAACAAATGAAAACACTTGGATTTTGCTCAGAACTCGCTGTTTTCATAAAAAGTTTAATTAAATCTTTTTGTTTATTTTCATTTTGCCAGAAGGGAGAACTTTCATAATGTTGGGTTTTTCCAATTAATACTAACACCTTAAACAGAAGCATTTACTTTTAATCAACCAGTTGAGTTCTGCCTATAGCCATTGAAAAGAAATATCTCAAAAAAAAAAAAAAAAATTCATCTCAGAAGTAGCTTCATCTTAGAAACCTGCCTTTAGACGGACAGATCCCTTGAGGTGTTTTTCTCTTGTCATTTATTATTGAAAGAGTGAAAGTATCTGCTGTGGATGAGATATCAGAGTTTGGTTAATAGCAAGTGAGATACCAACATAATCAGTAATATAGTGCACAGGCCTTTCCTTTGTTTTCTCATATCTAAGTACCAAAACTAACAAAAAAAGTGGTCATTTATTTCAGGAAACAACTGTCCCTTCATTAAAAAAATTATTACAGCTCTTGAAAATTCTGTCTTAAAACAGAATGCACTAAAAGTAACAGCTCTGCTTCTCCTGTTCATGTAGGACAGCACTTGAAAGAAGCACAGTGCAGAAAGTAATGTTGACCAAAAAAAAATGCAGAGTGCAAAAGATCCAGTGGCAAAATTATCTGTACATTTGCAGCTCTGATTTTCTTTCTTTTCATTATAATGTCAACCTAATGCAGCAATATATACTGCCCTCTTCATGGCAGAGGTAATCTGTAGGTGAAAGTAGTAAATAGAGTAAAAGACTGTAAATAGAAATGCTAACTCATTTTTTTCTTGTTGGAAGGCACAGGAGAAATGGCTTTGACTGCTGAAAAGTTACTGGATGCACTAGAATTAAAGAACCAAGTTAATTCTGTTCTTTCAGCCTAAAAAAGGCAACCAATCAATATTTGTGTCTGTATTACCTGGAGAAAAAGAACATTCTAAAAAAGAGTTACATTTAAAACAACTAAATCTTTAACTACTCAAGGCAATATACTGCAAGCAGTTGCTGGACTTGCCTGATCAGTAATAAGCAAACAGCAAAAATGCAGGAAAAGGGAAAAAATAAAATTTTAATATGGGCTTTTTGAAATGCCAGAGCGATAAATAAATGTTAGGTGCTAATGACCTCAAAAATCACATCCAATCCTGACAGTCAGCATCTTGAAAATGAGTAATGGTTCTTTGAAGGTCCTCCCATAGGGCTAAACGTACAGACATCTCAATCTCTCCTGCCTGATTCCTGAACAAAAACACATCAGCAGATGCTGACAGGAGTAGGGAGCTGCAATTACATCAGGAAATTACTCCTGCCTTGACTGGTGGCACAGAGAAGCAGAGGAACACACCCAAGGCTTCACCTTGCCCACAAACCAGCCCAGCCCCCTCCCAGATCCATCCACTGCAGGGCTCCTCTCCCCCAGCTGTGTCCCAAAACTCTCCCCAGAGAGAGCATGGAAGAGTTCATGACACACACAAACAGTATTCACCACTGCTGCCCAAGCATTTTATCCAAATTTCAGGTTTGAAGCCAAGCCAGAACAATTTTGCTATCAAACCAGTGAAAGTTCTTTTACAATACGATCATGGCAGGGTAAGGCAGAGTTTCACACCCAACACAGCACCAATGGGTTTTTCACATCCCACACCACAGCCTATGGGGCTGAAGGACTGCTCTGACAAGAAACCCAAATAAACTTCCCAACAACAAACCTATGTAGTCTGGGATTTCTAAGAAATGCAAAACCTTACAACTTCTACAAAGAGTTCTTTTTGGCTCTCAGGGAATTTTTTGTGCTCTGACAATCCACTGAGAGTGACTTCTCCTAAATTTGGGGCTAACTGAAGCCTTTATGTAATTCCCAGACACAAATTAATATTTATACATTATAATGTTATAAATACAGAACATAGAATGGCTGTTTCATCAGCATTTGGAGAAGAAATCAAATTTCTCACTCCGTACCTCAGAGCCAGCTCTTAACTTCATATCTTTTCCTGAAAATAGTCACTGAATGCTGACTAATCCACACCTCTTTCCATCACCTTTCTATCCACTAGTGACAAATAAACTTCTTCATTTGCAAGTTTTCTGTAAAGTGTAGAGCTGATGGAAAATGAAAAATGAACTGTCAGTGTCAATAATGGAGATAAGACTTCATCAGTCCTGTCATCTTAAACTCCAAGATTCTGACCCAAAAGCTTCCAGAGCTTCCCAAAACTTCTTCTGACCAATGGACCAGATTAGGTAAAGAATGGACAAAGATTCCCAGCTTGCTGCTAAATTACAAGGATGATTCACATCTAAGAGTACAAGCCTTTAAAAATTAAATTCATCCCATCAAAGGAAAGGAGAAACACCAAAGCTCTAGGAAGAGCCCTGCCAGAAGAAGGGTAAGGGCAAGAGTTATTTTTACTCATTTCTGACTCCCACCCCATAAAAACTGAGCCATGTGTCTGACTGCCACTTATGCACACAGAGGTCCAACTAGTGTGCTCCTTCTTAAATCCCTTAAATAAAATTTTAAAAATAAAAAATATTAATAAAATAAAATAAAAAAAAATTTAAAAATTTAAAAAATAAAAAAAAAAACCAAGGAAAAAAACCCAACACCCTAGAGTCAGAACAAAGCTCTTGTTTAACTTGATGCCCAAAGTGCCCTTCTTTTCTCATACTCTATGTGCTGCTGTTAGCTTCTAGCAGAGGAACAGATATTTCAGGAATCACTTCAGAGTTAGTTCCACAATCACTGAAGACCAGTCAAAAGAAACATGCAGAAAGGAATAAGCTGTAAAAAGGGAAATGCACTGAGCTTGGTTCAGGATTTGCTCCTTTCACATTTCTTTCATCACTTCTGTGGCTGGAAGCATGGCAGGGTGAGAAGAGGGGAAGAGTTTGTGCAATATTTGGAGGTGGTGATGGGCAATCCATATTGCCATCAGTAGTAACCTAAGGATAAAAGATTTAAAGAAATGGCAACACAGGGACTCAGGTGTGGGGGTTATGAAAGGGAAAAAAAAAAAAAAAGAAAGAACAGTGAGATTTATGTAAACCCCCTGGGAGTGCACTGGAAATTTCTGTGATGAAAAATTGAGATTGCTCTGAGTGAGACTTTATTGAAGAAAAAAGTCAGTGTTGTGTAAAGGGAGAGAGGTTAGCTGGGTCACTTACCAGTCTGTCCTGATTTTCCCTGCTCTTTCCTGAAAGTGTGTGCATTGCCATACCAGTCTCCAGATCCTGCTCTCAAGTGAAATATCATATGGATGGGAAAAGTTTTTGGAATTTGATTAACTTGTGCTGCTGTTAGTGTCAAAACCTAAGGCAGTATATGTATGCAAGGATGAGGGGGGAAAAGCCCCCAGCACAGAAGAGACTTGGCTTATGTGGCAGCATTTAGACAAATCTGCCTCCCTACAAAAGGCTGTGCTGTCAGTTCATTCCTGATATTTGCAGAAAGAGGACTCAGACCAACACCAGCCATGCAAATGCATTATACTGCCCTTATACACCTTCCCTCAGTTCAATACAGACAGGTTTTATTTCCAGCCAGCATCCTGATTTGGGTGTAGTAGAAACATTTATCACTGTGGAAAACACAGAATTGAGTTCTGACTAGATATTCCTGACACTGAGGGTACAGAAAAGCAGAGAAACAGCATCATGAGCTATGAAAGCAATAATGGGACTTTGATACCATAAGCCAAGCAAGTCTGAATTTAGTTACTTAACTCATACATCCCCAGGACTCTCTTGTCTTCTGGTGTGTGTTTTCATGGAGAAGCACATATTTAATGTTTGTTGTATTTTCTCACTGCATTTTCTCATTTTTGAGGTCACAAGAGGAAGGTAAACTTGGCATTGATCCCTTTCCCTTTATGCTAGAAATTGTTGGAGGTTTGTGCTAAAAGACACCACAATCCTTGGTGTAACTTACTCTCAGCAATTGTGATGCTCTCCTGCTACACACACCCACTTCCTGAGACAGCCTGAAAGCATCTCACATCAAACAATGTCAACACCAGAAAAACCCCTAACCACTATAAAAACCTTAAAGCTGCTGGCACTTGAAAGCAATTTGATCCCTTTGCTGCACTACAGCCATTAGTGAGCTCATCCACAGAGAATCAATTTAGTTTCCACCCTGCCTAACCTACTGAATCTCTCACTACACAAGATTTTGGCCATAAATACTTCGCAGAAGACAGCATGGTTAATGCCATGTCACTCTGTGATGAGCATAAATCCACTTGTGTGCAAGTCAGCATGAGCTAGGTTATTTCCCTGTATAGCTGGGGACTGCTTGTCATCTCCATTATTTGGCCTGAATTCATACAATGCTCAAAAGAAAGAAAACCTTCCTTACCCTGGCTGGCAGAATAATGCTGATAGGAAGTTTGTTTCAACTTTGCTTTGTTTGGCAATGTCTGCTGACAAATCAGATCTTCTCCCTCTGTTTGCTAGCAGTGTCTCAATCAAGGTGTGTCTAACAACTGCAGTCCCAATTTCCCAGAAGACCATAGAGCAGAAGACAATTCCTCAGAAGTTTGCTCTCTGCAAGATGTATTTGCATTTTCTTCTGACTTACTGCACAATAAAACACATATTTAAAAGTTCCTGTTTGTAGTAATTTGTTCTGATACACCTCCAGCAATGTCAAGTGTGATAGCACTTCAGAGAACGCTCTGAAGGCCCTGAACAGCATGTTAAAAAAAAGAAAAATAGTTAGAAATTTCTAGAATATAGACTGTAACACTTGTGCTCTCTCTGTGACTAACAGACAGGCTACCATGTGTGAGGCAGGGCAATAAATACATCAGCAACACATTTGGGAGGGCTCCTTATATTTCCAACTTGTGTTAATATATTGCTCTTGCTCAGTTCACACAGTTTTCACACAGGGATATCATTGGCTTTTCAAGAGACACAAAATAGAGGGCATTCCCTTGAACTGGAATCAGTTCAGCAATGTAAGGCTTTATCCATTTTTCCATTATCCACAGTAATAATCCACTTTTTTTCTGAAATCTCAAAGGATACTTGCTGCTCAGCAGGCAATAATAGGCAACTTTTATAACTTAACAAACTCTTACGTGCGTTTTCCATATTCTACATAATCCTCTGCCAAGTTACATTCTTTTTTAAAGGTTGCAGCTTTCCAGTCACTGGCAAATTTTGATTACAACAGCCAATACCACTAAAGAAATATCTCCCAGGGAAAACAGAGAGAGACTAGTGAAGGCAGCTTGTGAGATCTCCTGAAGCACAACCCCCAGGCATGCTCTGGAGTCACATCTCCAGCTCCTGCCAACAAACCTAGCAGCAAACAGGTACAACTGCATGATTTCCTCTCCAAAATCCTTCACTGCAAGGGGCTCAGGGCTCACCCAAGCTCAGGCAGGCAATGCACTGACTGCACATGGGCACATTTAACTCGCTGGATGTGGTCCTTCAGTTTGATATTGCTTTTTTTTGGAGAGGATGAGGCACAGAAAAAAGCTCCTGGTGTTTCTCCCAGCAAGCAGACAGCCTTCAGCTTGGGGGGGCATTAACACCCTGCTGTCCAAGGCAGCAAAGCATTAACAGTTTATGGAGCTCTGTCCAGAGGCCTGGGGTTTCCTACAGGGTTATGGCCCAGACCTTTCTATTTTATATATTTTTTAGCTATTTTACATATCCCCTTCCTCTTCTAACCCTTCAGCAATGAGTACTTCTGCATGTGACCTTTTTTTTTTTGCAATGCCTAAAGAAATATAAATAGAGAGGTAGAAAAAGGGAACTATTATCTTCACACCACCTCAACAAGAAGGGACAGATTTTTGACTGAAAGCCAAAATGCTGTGCTACAATGCAGTCCTGGAATTGAGCCCAATGCCCAGTTGCATTGCTTCTATAATATCATACCTACACATCAACATCACACTCTTGCTGTATGGAAAGTGTAATGATAACAAAACTTTTTTTCTGAATTCATTCTGGAGATGTGGTTATTAGAGAAAGAGGGTGCTGGTCTCTGGGTGGCTGTGACAGACAAGGACTCTCAGCATTATGCTGTGGGAATGTGGGTCAGTTGCATTACCTAAAGGGTCTGCAGTTTACACTTCTCAATTAGGAGGTAATCAGAATGTCATTATGAGTAAAAATTGTTGGAATGACCTTTGGACTGTTTTTTGTCTTGCAAATCTCCGGAGGCAGCTTGACTGAAGGAATGAAAGGAGAATGAGCTGAGGTAGGCTGATGATAAATAGGAACAATTATCACACTTATTATCTGATAAATAATATATCATGATTTGCCATTAATCCATGACAAAACACCTACTTCAGGTAAAAGCCTGCAGCACGACTTCCTTTTATGCTTCCCTGCTTACTGCCTGGTATTTGCACTAAAGGAACATAAAAGGAGTATTTACTTGGAAGCAGAGAGTTGCCTCTGCATCCTTGACCTTTTCAACAAGGGAGGATGAAATATGCCCCTCATAGAAGCAACAAATTGATTCTTCTGACTCACTGCTGCATATTTAAGCATCAGAGCTCTGTTAGAAGAAAAGGCATTAAATGGTCTGTCTCTCTGCTCAGAACAGACTTCAAAGCCTTCACATACTGCAGAGATTATTCTCCTTTTCATGGGTAAGTGCTTTAAGATACAGGGCAGGTGGACCAATTCTATCCAAACTCAGTGCCTGAGCAGCACAACCCACACCCAAGAGCAGGACAGCCAACCCTGGACTTTCTCCAGTGACTCCCATGTTTGCTGCTCCCTGACTCATGCATCCTCACCTCTGCACAGACACAGACCAAGATATTCTACTCCACACACAGAGGAAAGCTGCACTGATAACCATGTTCCTCAGGGTACATCAACTGCTGCTGCACAATCAGCTCACCTGTAATTGATGCGAGGAGAGAAGGGGCACTGGGATGGAGCAGATAATTTCTGTTCCTACCTAATTTTATTCTGTCTGCGTGTGTGAATTGAAGCTGTTTGCTTTCTAAAGCCCCTACTTGTGTGTCCAGACTTTTCAGATAAGAATCACCGTTCCTACTGGACATCCAGTCTTAAGGGAAGCAGCTGAATTCGTACCAAACAAGTCAGTACCAAAGGCAGCACAGAACCAGGCTGGGAAGTCCTGTCCCTGTTACCTGGCATGCAGAATTGTTAGAATGACATTCACTTGAAGAAGGAAATCAGTGGAGAAGGAAATGAATGAAGAAGGAAACCTGATCTGGTAAAGCACTAAAACACGAGCAGTATAGAATAGAAGGAATAGCTGGTGGAAATAACTTCTTAAAACTCTTTGAGAACAGCCCCCATCTTGAAGGAATGCAGTGAAGGAAATAAACTCTCCACCATTAGGAAGGAAAACTTTAAAATTGAAAAGTCCAGGAAATAGAAGCTCACATTCCAGTCATTGACAGATGTGCAGCTGCAGCAGCTTTCACATATATCAGGAAAAAACAGAAATAACAACCTAGACAGAAAAAATATATGAGCAACCTTGGTTAGTAGGGGATGGGAGGTCCCCAGACCCTTTCACCTTGCCATCAGGATTCCATCAGCTGCATTACCAAAATTATCTTCCACAATTTATTATGGTAGAAAATATTAAGATACCAGAAGTAAAAATTATAGAACTCACTCTCTTTATCTTTCTATTTGTCCTGCATAAACCATTGAAAACCTTGGGATTATTTAAGTACTTTAATGCCAATTTTCAGTGTCAGACCAGGCAATTCCAGCTTTATCCTCCTCAAAATTAACAACGCAGGACAGTTGATAATGCTGTCACCACATGCTCAGCCAGCAAAGAGGTTGGAACATTCCCTCAGATACTTTGGTGTTAATTTGAAGTTTAATTCTAAATGGAATATTACCAGCAAAAGAAAATAAAATAAAAAAACATGGATTAGATAAACCTACAAAATTATATATAAGATTAGGCTGCATATTATCCTTTCTTACAATGGGCTGAAAATTAGAATAAACCTAAAATTACAACCTTTTTTGTAAGACTAGAGCTTGCAGCAGCTCTCTGCTTCAGTAGGCAATTCCAAAATGGGAGTCACACCACTTGTTTAAATCCTAATATTGTGCTGGATAAAATACGGTCAGATGCTAGCAGCTGGGCAGTGGTAGGTGCTCCCTAGCTCAGCTGGGTGTGACCCTCAAGGCTGCAGACACTGAAGTAAAAAGCAGGATTTGGTCTGATATGCCAACACCCACCCGGTACTCCTGACATCATCTGCTCAGCAATCCCATCAGCACAAGCTCTTCCAGTGCCTTCAGGATTAATTCCTTACTGCTCTTTTACTCCAGCTTGGACAGTACTAAATGGAAAATATCTGTACAGATCTAGAAGCACTGCAGGTGACAATTTTGCAGCCAATTGCACTTTTTGCTTCACTGCTTTTTCTTTCCCTGTGATCTTTTAACCTGCTTGTCGTCCAGTCTGCTCTGGTTTTGGCACAATGTGCAAAATCGGACTTTGAAAAACTTCTGTCCAAGCACGGCAGCTTTCAAGTAATGAAGTAATGTGAAACTTGCAGGCAATATTTAATAAATCTCTCTATTATTTTAACTAATACTTGAGGCCAAATAGAAGAGGTGTTGAGTGTGAGACGCGGTGTATTTGTGGATTTCTCCCAGACTGTGCTGATGCAACCCCAAGCTTACACACTCCCAGTTTTCTGGGACAGCTTAAGAGAAGAATCTGGAGATCTAGAAAGGGACAGAAGGAGGATGGAAGCTCCAGCTCTGCCCCCTCGTCCTGTGATGGTCCATCTTGTGCCTGGGGCCATGCTTGGAGCACAGCTGTCTCCATTCACGCCTTGTGGGTGAAGAATGGTTGAGGGTGAAGAATGGCCTCCTCTGAGTTTCATCTCTCATTCACCTTGTCACTAGAAAATTAGGACAATCAACCTCTCTGACAGCCTAGAAACACCCCAATGCACCCCATCAATCCTTGTGTCAAACAAAAGCCATTGCTGGGGTTCCCACACTGGTTGAGAAGCCAGAATCTTTCCCTCAGGCAGGACACACACAAAGCCTGCTGGAGGGGAAAAGATGAGTACAGACCTAATGCAGCTGCCACACACACACGAAGATATCATTTTCATGGCACTCTTTTCAACATAAACAGTAAGGATGCATCACAGAAAAATGAATCTCAGATACATGCAGCACCTAACCAGGGAGAAAGCACCTTGGACTCCTCTTTACTGACAAAAGATATCAGGAGAAGTAGGTTGAGAAGGGGGCATCATCTGCTCCTCATGTTGAAGACAGCTGAAAGAAGCCTGATTAATCAGTTTAAATATTAAGCATTTGAGGATGTGAAAAACTGTCTTTTCTGAGACGATGTGGCAATAAATATGCCATTTATATTGTCCTATGCAGATACATGTGGGCTGTCATCCTTGATCCTCCAGGACAGCAGCAGATAAAGGCTTAACTCCACATATATAACCTGTCAGACATAAACCATTGACCTGGGACTAGGATTAGAGCAGTCACACCCAGATTCTCCTCTGAGGAGGGGCTTGGAAAGCAAGGCAATCCTTTCCTGAGCCTCATGAATCAGCAGGATTGTCTCCTTGATAAATCTTGTCCAAAGGTTCCATTCTGCCCATGAAATCATGCAGAGACTGCCCTGGTGCCTTCTGCTCTGCTCTTCTAGTGACACTGTCATCAACTCAGCTCTAATTGCTACTTTCCATTAACTACATGTCTTACATTAACTGCTGGCATTTACAGATTAATTTATCTGTATATCTACACAGTTTATACCTTGAATAGACAGAAGTACAGGCCAATCATCACTGGAAACCCAAAACCTATTATCTCTCCGTTTTTAACAAGTGTAAGCACACACTCCATAAGTGCAATAATGTAGAAAACAATGAATAATGTAGAAAAGTTGTCTCCTTTTCACTCTGTTAAAAAAAAATGCATGGGATTTTATTTATAGAGTCATTGTCATTGGGTTCATTTTTCATGCTGCTCTCTGCATGTCTGTTATTGAAAACAAACTGCCAAAGCACAGCAGCTGCTGGATCAAAAACTGTGGAAAATCTGCCACTTGGGGTTTGGTGTGCTGTACCCCAAATCTCCAAGATTCTTACTAAGCACCTTCCTTTGGTTGGTGCAGGTTGTTCTTTTTTGGTACTTGGTCCTGGACTTTGGAAAATTAAGAATCAAACATGTGACTCTTACAGGCTGTAGAGCTTGTTTTCATTAGGATAAGCTTTGATTTAAGAGTTTGTATGATTCTGTGTATATATTACATCCCAACATATATGCAGAGCTCTGTGAACAAACTCCACTGCTTCTGTAGGTTTAGAGAGCACTTTACTAAGGCACAGGGGAATCACAGCAGCACCCACCCAACCTAACACCAGGAGCTGGAACCCCTGCCAGCAAGCAGAACCAGCAGATGAGATCCTCTGAGTGACCCACAATGGTTTGACTGACAGACCTGTGGGTTACTGCAGCACAGATCAGCAGTCTCAGAGCTCCCTGTTGGTGCAGCCAGCCTGCTTTCAGCACTGAGCTGCCCAAGTGTGACGTGTTTACACACACAGAACACACCTTGCTCCACATCAAGGAGCAATCTTGCCCTCAGGTGTGCCCCCACTGCTTTGTAAGAAGGGCTTTTCTTTGCTGTCTCACACTCTCTTCTGTGGCCAGCAAGGAAAGGAGCCTTTCCTCCTGAATCCTCTCCCACATCCCACACATTTACTCAGGGAGAAAGGCATCCACCACATTGGAATCAATTCCCCATAGGCACTGCTTCCTACTGCAGGTCTGTGCCTCAAAGCATCGAGTTTAAAGGTTATACCCATCACATTTATTTTCCTCAAGAATGGAACCCCCACTTTTATTGCTTTTTTTTCCTGAGAAGAAAAATGACCTTTGATTGCAGAAAAATACACTAGCTGCACCATTACTGCTGAGGAGTCAACTCCTCACTGTTTGAAGAGGTGTGTGAGCAGCAACCTCCTCCTGCTGCTGGAGAGCTGGGATGCCCCATTTTATTGTGCTTACACCAATTGCTTGCAGCTGCTCCAGATGCTTACAGCAGCTAATGTACATTATATTTCCTTCTATTCAAGAGAAAGATGTCTTTCCACCCAGGAGCCACTTAATGTTCTGCACCAAGAAATGCTACAGTTCTCTATGTACCTATAGCTCCAGTTGTGTAAAAAAAATCTTTAAAAACATACAGCATGCTTTCTTTATTAAAGTAGTTGATGACCTTTTTTATGATTCTTGGTTTAACTGATGCAGTTCATTATTACTTTTGCTGCTCTGTTCAGAGATGTTCTTCCTACTCTAGATACATAAGATGTTTGGACAATTAAGTATTTTGAATAGCCAAGTATTCTTTAATGTCTGTTCACATACTTGCATGTCTTTATTCATAAAATAAAGCCCTGAGTCTATAGGGGTATGTGGGAATACTGTGTTTTTATATTCTTTATCTTTATATGACAAAAAATGGACATTGGAATAATGAATTGTGATAACAGGTTGCAAAAAGAAAATAATTGTGTACTGTAGGGATGTACAGGCTGTGTTGGCTTTGGTTCAACGGCTGAAATTTTGAATAAACTTTTAAAGGCAACCCAGAGTACAGAGAGCACTTCACAAACACAAGATAATTAATGGCAGATGTTAATCCTTCAATCCATCTGCTTTATGAAGACAGGTGTCTGTACCAAAGCAGGTGCTGGAGAAACCCATGGGCTGCTGGAATGTGTCAGGACTGGAGGTTCCTGCAGAGTGGAGGTGCTCTCTGCTGTCACACATCTGCCACAACCTCAGTAACAGCAGGGCTTTAAAGGAAATTTGAAGCCTGAGGTCAAGAAATTTCTATTATCTGCTACCCAAAAATTACTTTTATTCTGTGTTTCAGTATCTTCGGCTCTCTCTCCTTGCCCTGTATGATTTCAACACCAATGGAAAGGGCTCCTGCTCCAACTTGGATTCGTAAAAGTGACACTTCTCCTCAAATATTTTTCTAGCTACGGTAACTCAAATCAAATTTAAAATCATATTTTAGTCGGGTGGGCCTTAAAAATCCTACTGGTCTTCTCTGAATGTACCTGCACAGATATTTCTGTATTCTGCTTTTCATAATGATATGATTTATTTCATATTTTATTCTTTTTTTTACCACTTCTCTCTTCTGTAATCTGGCTGGCAATTCCATAAAGCAAGCAGAGACTAAAGAGGAAAAGTCTATTAGCTACAAAATGTGCAATAATATCTAAATATCTCCATTTTATCTCCTTTCTGTGTCCTTCAAGGTGTGGATTCTGGAGAGCTTGACCTATTATTAGCTCAAAGTTCAAAAGGAGACTTTTCTTGGCAGTTGCTGGATGGTCAAGAGGTCAAAAGTTATTGACCAACGAGGAGGGCAATAGCACAAAACAGTTTCAGGTCCCATGACCCTGCTTCAACAAAATGGATTCTTCCTGAGAAGCCCTAAGGATAATAAATTATATGGCAAAATAGACTCATTAAAACCCTGGGGCTGGAAAGAAAGGACCGGAAAGTGCTGTAATGACAATAGGTCATGTTTTTACTGTATAATGAGCACAGGTCAGGTAGTGGTGTCTCATTTGCTTGGAACACAGGGTTTTTTGCATATTCAGAGCTCAGTTTCTCCACCAGGATAAATACATGACTCCAAAACCTCTTGACCATTTAATCCCAGGGAAGTCCCATCACACCAATTACAATTAATTTGGGGACAAGGTCAAGAAAATAAACATACAAACAAAAACCAAGCAGGCACTACTGCAGCTTTTCTGTGGTCTCTCTTGAAGAGAAAGAGGGAAAACAGGGAAGGACAACCAAAGTAAAATCTTAAATTAAATCTTAAATTTTTAGGAAATTTCCTGTGAAGCTCATATAAAGCAGCAAGAAGGAGGAACTGCTGACAGAGAGCACAATAAGGAGTTTCTTGCTCTCCAATATCAAGGCTCGAGCACTAGTGCATCAGCAGAATGGGATGCATTTGATCTTCAGAGCCAGGGCAGCTGGAAAAAATATAAAGGATGCAGTGGCTTGGCAGAGGGGGAACAGTTTGTGGTGGCCTCACATATCACTTTTCCAGGCATCTATCAACTTACAAATTGTCATTTCCTAATCCTTACAGTAGCCTAATTAACTCTGCAAAGCTGTCCAGGTTAGACAGGAGAAGAAAAGCAGAAAGATTTCTTAACCTACTATCCCAGGGTGAGAGTTTATAGGACAGGGCTTTGGGCAGAAAAGCACGGCCAAACTATTTCCAGAAGGAGCCAAGTTCATTTCTCAGACTTTGAAGCAGGTCCATGAAAGAGAGAGTCCAAGAAAGCCAAAAAAAACCCCAGTGAAGGTTATATTAGGAAAAAGCCATGGCCTTTCTCATTTCTCCAAACTGAAGAAGTCTGTAATGTTTTTCATTCCCTCTCTTCATGCAGCTCAGGGTGACTGGATCTTAGTCACAACCCCCGAAATAGGCTCCTAAAATTCTTTTCTTTTGCACAGGATTTTCTTTTTCTGTGGATGCACAGAAGCTCCCTTCAAGGAGCAACAAGGGACCCTTTGAGTTTGTTGACATAAATTCATTCTGCATCCATAACACCAGAGAATCCTAAAATCCACTTACTTCACACAATCAAAAAACCCTAGGATTATTAGTTTAAATACAGCTTTCCAGGTGAAGGCACATTAAATGCCAGACTAAAGAGCTCTATACTGACAGCAGCAGCAGGATCACAGTCCCCAGGGCTGGGTGTAGGAGTTTGGCAGCTCAAGACACTCAGACAGATGTCTTCTGCTTCCCACCTTCAGTCATCCAAGTTTGCTGTTCCAGCCACCTGTCTGTTTTGCTGATATGACAAGGCTTGCAAAAATGAAGCAACTTAGAAGCACATTTTATCCATTTTCTCCAGGACTGGTTTTGTTCTAATAAATAAAAAGACAGTTTGGTTTATTAAATCAGGGGGGGAAAACAAGACTAGACATTCAGGGAGAGTACAGAGAAGACATCTTACAGAGCCTGTGCAAGACAGAAGAAATAATACATCCCAAAGTTCAGCAAAGCAATAACCTGAAATTTCAAAACTCAAAGGTATATTTGGATTTAATCTTCAGCACATGGACCCTACATAAGGTCACTAAAGCAAGCATCTCTACAGAAAATGCCTCTCCTGCAGCTTTTCGGCATGCAGTTGACATATGTTTTTTTTATTTTATTTATGTTTTTTCTCATTATTACGAACAGCACCAGGACTCCCTGATAGCTGTGACTCAGGTGATTTCAGAGCACATAACCATGGTAACAAGTCCAGAGCCGCCTGTTGCTTCTCTTCTCTGTATGGACATGGAAGCAATGAATCTGTCATCAGTATTTACTCACTCCCCTCATGGTCACCCCTGAACACCTCGTAATCTTTAATGCCCTTGCCCTCACTCTCCCTGAGGCAGCTTTGATGGATCTGTCTCAGAGGTGGGAACTTGGGGAGAGGACTGGACACAGGCTTGCTCTGCCTCTCATTGCCTTTTGTAAGGCAGAGAAAAATTTCGCTTCAGACACCCACAGCAGGTCAGGAAATCACAGCCAACTCCCTCTCCCTGAAGCCAGGGCTGTCCCCAGGCTCCATGTGCAATTTCTGTAACAGGAGGCTCCCCCAGGCCATGGCCAGGCACAAGGATGGGGTTCTGAGTTTTATCCGAAGGAGAGAACCAGGATTCCCACCATATTTCCATCTTATTGCATCCCACAAGCCACCAGATGCTGTGCAAAGGGAACAGTTGTCAAAAGGAAGCTGGCAACACACAGCTCACTGATATTTTTTCTCCCCCTTTAGCACCTTCTCTCCTCTTGGTCTTTTCAGACAAAATTCTTTAAAGCTCCAAATGAAAAGTAAATAAGCAGCCCCAGCTCGTTCTGCCTCCAGACAAAAGCTGTAAATTCCATATTCCCAGTCATGTGTATTCTCTGAGCTGAACTTTATGCTGAAGGAGTTTGTGTGCCCTAGCACTGCGTCTCTAAGGCAGACCATGTGTAGTAATTAATATTTCTCTGTTGACCCCCTGCAAGCAGTTCAGTAGTTACCTACAACAATCCCATTACCAAGAAGTTATTCCAATTTTCGACTTCAGTATTTCTTGAAGAAAGAAAAAGTATACAAAAGGAATTAAAAATGCCACTACCTCAATCAAACTCTGCAACATAAATAGAAAAAAGGAAAAAGGGTTATCCTCCACATACTTGAGCTGTCTTATCTGCCTTCACTGTCTCAGTCCATCCTCAAGATTGGCACCAGCTGCTTCCCAAACGTGGTAGATGAGTGATATGGTGAAGTTTCCACCAGAGTGGTCCAAATGCTCCACTGTTCCTGCAGAGGATGTTCTGCCAGGATTTTCCTTCCGTTTCCATGCACACACTGCTCATCTCCTTCCTCTTCTGTCCCCAGCTTCACCCCGAGCTCTTTGATGGATAAATTTAAACTCTCATCACTGATTCCACACCAGACAACTGGACTGGGATGAGGGAAACAGAAAGAACACACTTGGAGGACGTGAACTTCTCTCCTGTACCTGCAAGGTCATTTCCTACACACCCAGATCACAGATTTATCTATTCATTTGTTAAAGCAATAGCATCGTTTTGGATTTCCCTTGACCCCCAGCAGTCAGGCAAATCAGGGTACTTTGCAATCTACCAGCTAAGCTGTATTTCTTACTTCAGTGACTAAGCTAATGTCACATTTGCATGGTCTCAGCAAAATCCCCACATGAAAGCAGAGCTTTTCTTCCTTTTGCTCCTCTCTATTGTTCTGGAGCCTGTGACCAAGGTTGCAGCTGTCAGTGTGAAACAGATTCATTCTGTTGTCCCAAACAGCGGTGAGAATAAGGCAAAGAGTAGTGAGGATAAGGCAGGGGACTCATCAGGGCTCTCCATGACAATCTCAAGATTAGAACTGCACAGTCCTGCTCAGGGACAGGAACCACCACATCCATCATTCCCCACCAGCAACACGTAAGCCTTGGCAAAGAGCAAAACATTTGTGCTGTGCTCCCAGCATTTTGGCAGCAAAAATAAAGCACAGCTGACTGCTGAATACAATCCCAAAGCATTACTTACCCACTCCATTCATCAAAACCCATTTATTTTAGAGATGATCTCAGAGAAAGTGAATGCCTCACCTGTAGCCCCAGACAGATGTTCTTTTGCTGTAAGGACACTTTGCAGATTTCTGCTCAAGCAGATAAAGACGGACATGAAGTGCCACATGTGAGTATATTTGTCTAATCTGGTGGGTTCTTGGCTTGTTCATCTCCTTAGGACTCTTTTAGAACTTCAGTCAGAAAATAATATAAGCAACGCAATTTGATTTTGGTTTCCCCCACCTTGGGTTTCTAAGCTCTTCATTTCCCTTGCAGTCCTGGTAAGCCAAATAGGCTTGGTTGCCATCTGAGCTGGGTGGAAACAGGCACCAACAGGAAATGAATAAATGTTTACAGTTTATTTACACATATTGGGAGGGGGAAGAAAGGGAAAAGCAGCATAAATCAACTGGCTTTGAGAAAAACTGACAAAAATTAGGGAAGAAATGGCAAAATGGAGAAAATCACATGTAGAAATCATACCCTGACCTACTGCAGGAAATGCAGAGACATTCCAGTCCCTCAGCTTAGAGACAGGCATCTCCTGGCACAATTTCTCTTGTTACTTCCAACTAACCAAGCAATCTGCCAAATCAAAAGCATCATCCCCATCCCTATTATCTCATCATTGTCATCTCAACAGCTGAACCTCTCAGGCAGAACTGAAAGTCTTAAATAATAACTCAGGGAATCTGGGAAAATTTGATTACAGAATCGCCTCGTTCTGTGCAAATGTTGTAAATTCTGTGGTGTCCTCGTGATGTGCTAGTATTGAGCAGGTCAGACTTGCATTTTCAGCTCTACTGTACACTCATATCATTGTATTGCTTGGGCTGGATTGTGTTTAATTATTTGTTCATACAACAGTGGTTTCATTATTTCCCTGGGAAGTGAGACTGGATTGTCAGTATATATGGCCACATTCCTGTCTATTTCTGTCAGGTGCTTATGCACTAAAACAACACAGTAATCACAGTTTTCCCCTGACAATTGTTCTGTAGTTTTACACAGAAAGGGGCTGGCTGACCACATCTACAAATCTTACAAACTGTATTTATATTTACAGTAAGCTCACACTCCATAAAAAGTAGTCACAAATACTCTGATCAGAGTAAATGCAATCATCAGCAAATGGCACCACCAGTAGAATCTAGTGCAATG
This sequence comes from Turdus rufiventris, assembly GCA_013186435.1. Classification (NCBI taxonomy): domain Eukaryota; kingdom Metazoa; phylum Chordata; class Aves; order Passeriformes; family Turdidae; genus Turdus; species Turdus rufiventris. The sequence continues at coordinate 1,455,862 of PYHW01009643.1, read as the reverse complement.
CATTATTGTAATCTGTCCTGTTCACTGTAACCCACAACTCATTTTTTTCTTTCAGGCACAGATTTCTTTTCAGCTGAGATCAAAAGCTGGAAGAGGGAAATTGTTTTCATCTTTCATTAAAGATGTAGTAACAGCCTGCAGCTTCCCATTCCTTCTGTGGCTGCAGGTATTGGCAGTGAATAGCCAAGGATGCACACCCAGCACCTGGAGCATGTGTAAAGTGCTGCTGCAGGGCTTCTCCTCCAGCAGCAGACTGCATACTAAAGTAAATTCTGTAGCTTCATTAGACAGCTTATTGCAGGCAGAATTAAACCTACATTATACCTGTTTCTCCTGAAATCACACCTTTGTTTAGTCCATAAATATGCTTTTCAAATGTGCCTATTTATAGGCAATAAACGTTCCTTCAGCAGGGCAGTGCACATTGCCTCACCCAGCCCTTGGCAGCCCAGCCTCAGGATACTGCACAGCCCTTGGCTTCTTTTGGGATGATGCTGGAAATGCCTCCACCTTGGTTTCAGAGCAGGAAAGCTTTGCTAAAGGCAAAGACCTGTCCTTCACAGTGTACACATCTATCTTTCTCTTACTTTCTAATCTTATACCTAAATCTGCTTTATCTGTTAAACCCAAACCCAGCTGTATTCTCACTTCATTAAAACCATCCTGCAATGTATCTGTAGCAATCAGGAGCTCACTTCACAGCGCTGCTTTTTGGGATTTGCACTCCAAAGTGCCCTTTATATATTCTTTTCTTCAGAAGCTTTTGCTGCTCTTCTAGATCCCTTAATGATGCGAGCACTCTTCTTGAAGTCTGCCAACCAAAAGCACTTTTTGAGTGCCTGCATTCATTACCTGAAGAAAATAAGTTGTGCATGCAACAGCAGAGCCTTCTTAAGTGAATCCCTATGTTTCTTTGACAAGAATAGACTTCTTAGAAAGATAAGATCTGGTGCAGCAAAACTGTGTACTCTCCACTAATGACTTGTTTAACATGACTTAAGGCAGCAGTCTGGTGATCCTCGGAAAAACAGGATAGCACTGTAAATAATATACATAACAGCACTTCCCATTAAAGTTGTAATTATCCTCCGGGTATCAAGCACGGGTATTATCAGTCTGTGCAGAGCCATCAAGAATTAAGGAAAACAAAACTATCTCTAATGCACTCAGCTGCCTCGGTCAGCATTCAGTTTTTTTCAGAATCATTTGCTCTCACATTGATATTTGGACTCGGCATGAGTAAATCCCTGTGAACACACCACAGAACAGAACAGTCCTCTGCTTATTCCCCTTCTTCATCTTTGTCTTTCCTATCCCCTCACACGTGCTTACAGAATGTTCCATCCTTCTGTTTGCCTAGGTTGTTCCAATACCAATGCCAGATTAGGTTTTTTTGGGTTGTTTGTTTTGCCCAGGAAATATATGCCCAAATCCTGGGCATCTTTAACTGGAATATC